>CAUYRH010155476.1:0-11905 GCA_963574655.1 Perodicticus potto | reverse complement strand
CATTAGTGATCTCGGTGGCCAGCTCCCATGCCCCCCCCACCCCTCCCCAAACCCATTTGAAAGGCGGGGCGCTGTGGCTCACTCCTGTAATCTTAGCACTCTGGGAGGCCGAGGCGGGTGGATTGCCTGAGCTCACTGGTTCAAGACCAGCCTGGGCAAGACTGAGATACCCCCATCTCTAAAAATAGCCGGGCACCTGTAGTCCTCACCTGGGGAGGCTGAGGCAACAGGATCACTTGAGCCCAAGAGTTTTAGGTTGCTGTGAGCTATGAGGCCACAGCTCTCTACCGAGGGTGACAAAGTAAGACTGAGCTGCCCCTGTGAAGGCAGCTATTTTTTGTCTCAAAAAAAATTTTTTTTGAAATGACTGAGCCACGGGTCTGTTTCACCCCATTCCCCTTCCCACTTGTCCCTTACCCCTTTCTCGGCCCTTCACAAATCCAGACATTGGACCTCATCTTTGTAAATATAAGCTTTTATTCACTGCCAGCTCCAGGATGGAAGGATGGGGCAAGTCATGCACAGCCTAGGTCTGCCCTGCAACACTAGGCATTGCTGGGCAGGGGACTCAGAAAAGGATAGAGTGGCTGTAGCGCCTGCAGAGCTCCTATCAAGAGGGGCAAAGCAATCTCACCAGCCACTTCCAAGATGCCCATGAGTCACACACAATCAGTGGGGAAGATCTGCGGTTAAAGTCTGTTGTATCTGGTGCCAGACCCTGCATTCATGCTACCTTGATGATAATGCCCACAACAGGGCCTGCCTGATGCTCCCTTCTGTCACAATTCTCCCCAGGTGATTGTGGGAAAGTTCTCTGTCCCTTACTGTACAGAGGTGATGATGCTGCCTCCAGCCTTTTCAAGGCTGACTGAGGGAGAAGCTACAAGTAAAAGCGCTTGGTACACAGTAAGTGCTTAATACACAGTCATTGGAATTAGTCTTGTAAACACAAGGAAACTGAGGCACAGAGTGGGAAAAACATTTTCCCAGAGCCACACAAATCAAAACAAGGCTTCAAGTGGGTTTTCTCATTATCCCAGAAAGACTCAACACACAAGGGAACCCCTCAGAGGGTGTTTCAGACACATCATGGTCAAGGGCTCACTCTGGTGGACCTCAAACACATGGAATCTTGTTCAGGATGGACACTCTTCTCCTGTCTCGGCAGTGCCCTGTGAAGCTTAGGTCTCCCAGGGCATCAATGCTCCCTTGTGGAGTGGATGACCCCTCTGCTTCAATCTGGTGAACACCTATTTATACATCAAAACCCCAACTCCCACACCTTCTCCAGGCCAAAGCCTACAGGATTGAAGGCTTGGGGATGGCAACTATGCTAGTGGGAAGTGCCCCTTGGGGGAGGGGAATTGTTTATGGATTCTCCAAGTCACATCCATACTAGGCCTGCACAGGTGAGCTCAGCTTCATTCCCACAGTGGGTCTTGGGTCAGGAATGGGATCAGGTAACACAAAAAGCTTAACAAGTACAGAAAAACTAGAAAACACAAATGCACATGACTTGTCCAAAGTGCTTCCTTTTCAGCCCAGAGGGCAGGGTCTGCAGACAGAGTCCCAGGTGCCTGGGGCAAGCTGCCTTCACAGGGGCAGCTCAGTTTGGCTATTGCCTATAAAAAGTAATAAATTAGTTCCAGAGATTTGCTGCTATTTACAATGCTACCCTCATCCCCCCTTTCCTGCCCCTTTCCCCCCCTTCCCCCATTGACACCGGAACATGAAGGAAGTGCTGTCTCCACTTTCCAGCAAGGACTGAGAAAGGCTTCTTGCCTTCCAGATGTCCTAGGCTGGTGACTCAGTCTCCATCCAGGTATGACTTTACAGAAAAAACATTGCACAAAAAACACACGACTTTGAGGTCAGGAAGTGACAGGTGGGGAGGAATTAGTCTTTTCCAGTGGGTCCAAGGGCTCCTGACACAGCTTCGGCACCCTCCACAGCAATTTGTGGCACCAAGGCAGGTGGCCCAGTAGCCTCTTCGAGCGGCTCATCGAAGCTCACCTCTTGCACAGCCTCCTGCTTCTTGAAGGAATCTCGGCGCTCGGACAGGTGCAGCCGCCGCATGACCACCAGCTCGGAGTCTGGCCCACGGCTGCGGCGCCCTGGCTCCCCATCTAGCCGTTCACCTGTGCCAAGCTTGTCAGCCGACTGGCCCCGGCGCAGCCGAGGGGAACGGGTGGGTGCAGGTGGGTGTCCAGGCAGGGGTGAGGGGGAGCGGGGAGCGGGTGCAGAGACAGGTGGACATGCCAATGGGGAGGGCGGGATGCTGCTGGTGGACTTGCGGCGGCCAGTCTTGGTGCGGGGTGGCCCAAGTTTGGCAGCCAGGCCATGTAGGGAGCTGGGGCGGGTGTGGCCAGTGGCAGCTGGAGAGGCAGGACTGCTGGAGCTTGGGGATGCACTGGGTGGGGATGTGGTGTCTGTGGATGATAGGCACAGGTCTGAGACACTGGCCTCAAAGCCCCGAGCATTGACACAGGGCCCTGGGACTGACCAAACTGCCAAAGTCCACATCCTCCCTGTGGCCACCCATTGTGCTTGGCTTTTCTGCCTCCTGCCCTGTTTCCTTGGCCTAGATCTGATGAACTCCTACTCATCCATCAAAGTCCCAGCTCCTATACACCCTCCTCTAGAAAGCCTTCCCTGCCTTCCCTCTAAATTACTCCAGCTTGTCCATCCTTCCAGCCTGACTCTATCCCAGTGGCTGGCTGTCTCTTGCAGAGTAAGGATGCTAGGGATCAGGCCAAGTCACCATCCTTTCCTGTCCCAGAACAATCTTTCCAGGATTCAAACTATGCCATTACTAGCTCACACACCCTCCCTGGTTCCCTAGTGCCCTCTAATTTAAGCCATGCTCTGGCCTGATCATTCTTCAAACCCCACTAGCCCCTTTTCAGCATTCACACTCCTCTTGTCTCACTGAGTTTGCTCACAATGTTCCCACTGCTGGATATACCCTTTCCAGCCCCTGCACCTATCTCTGACCAGCCCAGGTTGCCTTTTAGACTCTAGGAGTCTAGGAAGGCCCTTCCTTACAGTCATCTCTTTTCCTACATCATGTCACTACATTTACCTAAGAGACCAGCTCTTACTCCCAGGGTAGCCTGGGTTGTGTACCCACCTGCTGGGGCATCAGGGGCTGGGCTGCGGCAGGGTGTGGTGGGGCTGGGGGAGAGGCTGTGGGTGGGAGAACCCGGGAGGCTCTCGCTGGATGACAGTGAGTGGTGGAGTCCAGAGGAAAAGCTGCGGCTGGTGTGCAGCACAGAGGACTGCTTGGAGATCTTCTTAAATAGTGACTTCCGCCTTGGGAAGGAAATCAATGGGGGATGGGGGAGCAGGGCTTCAGAACCCTGCTGCCAGTGTCCTGACACCTGGCACCCTGCCAACCAATCACTACTGCTCAGCCCCACTGCTCACCGGTGGTCCTGGGTCTCCCGCCGGCGGCTCCGCTTGCTCCTGCGTGCCATGCGGCCCTTGGCCACATTCTTCCGGGCAGGGCCCACCTTGATGGATGTGTTCTCCAAGGCTGTGGTCCGCAGGGATATCTTGTTGCCACTCTGGAAAGGATGGTAGAGGGTCACCTATGCACCTCTCACCAGACCCGCCACCTGTCTGGCAGCTGCTAGAATGGCCTCTTCACTCTGGGACCAGCTGGGATCTATCACCCGAAGGTCTATTCATCCACCTAACCGATGGGAACCAGGAGCCAAGGGGGTACTGGGGGTCATGGAGCCTGGAGGGTGGGTGTGGAGGGCCGTACCTTCAGCAGCAGCTCAACAACATCCATGTGTACCAGCCCCAGTACCGACTCCCCGTTGATGTGGGTGATGAGGTCCCCAGCTCGAAGGCCTGCCTCCTGGGCAGGGCTTCCTTCCTCCACGCTCTGCAGGTGGCAAGACAGGGAGCGATGAGTCAGAGGCCTGAGACCCACATCTAGAGACACTTGCCCAGTTGGGTCAGCTCTGGGACCCCAGCAAGCTGCTGTCTTTTGTGCTGCCTCAGTTTCCCTGACCCTGGGGGTTGTTTAGGGAGTGCAGTGGGGAGCACAGGCCCCGAGGTGGGAATGATTCTTGGACTAGGGGAGGGAAGATAACATACCCACTGTGCTCCTGCAGGGAGCCAGGAACTTAAGTGTTCACCTGGGGTCTCTGTCTCTCTGTCCATCCCTATTTCTCTCACCCAACCTCCTCCCCCATAAGGGCCCAAGAAGAGCTAGGTGACACTAGCTCTGTCCTCCTACCCAAGCCAGGCTCCAAAATGCAGCTCTGAGCAGGAAGGGACTTGCATGGGCAGAGTTGGGCTTGAACCCAGGTCTCTGCTAGTCCCATTCAGTGCTCCCTACGTCTGTCTGGGTGAGGCCTCACTCACCCAGACGACGTGGTGGACAGTGTAGACGTCGCTATCTCCCATGTAGACACGGATGGCCCGCAGGCTGAAGCCGTACTTCTTGCCTGAGCTGTGGATGACAATGGGGGGCCGCAGGCTGCTGCACACAGGGGACGGGTCTCGGCTTGGTGAGGAGTCGCGGGATGATGGGTTCGAGGACAGTGAGCGTGGGGACAGGGGGCTCATGAGGGGGCCACCAGTGCCATCATCTGCAAGGGTTCAGGGAGGGGCTCACTCACTTCCTTGTAGGGTACCCCACTGAGTGCCTTTCTCTCCCACTATAATGAACACCCTGGCGACCTGCTATGGCTGCAATACCCCAGCACAAGCTGTGCCCTCTACTGGGCACACTGTTCCCTCAGTTCTTCTTCCCCTTTCCTCAGGTCAGTCACAACCTCACCAACTCAGGAAGGACCCCCCCACCCCGCCCCGGTTGGTTAAAACAGACGTGGACAGACAAATAAAACACCAGACTTGACGTTGAGCGTTACCTGCTGTGATGATTAGGGATAGGGCAGAGACGGAGGCCGACTTGGGCACGCGGCCCCCACTGCTGCTGCTGCCACCACCACCACCAGAGGAGGCCCTGGACTTCTCAGGGGCTGGGTCTCTTGGGCCTCCAAGGCGGCGGCCCCGGCCAACATCCAGGGGCCGAGGTGTGGAGTGTCGGGCACCAGTGCTGTTACTTCGGAGGCGGGCATGGCTGAGAGCAGCTGCATCAGCTGGGGGTCAGTGAAGTCAGCCTGGTGCTCCTCCACCTTACCACTTGGCCCTCTACCCACAGGAGGCCTAAGACCCTTCCCCTCAGCCAGCCTCCTGGCCTTTCCTCTTCTTATACACCCCAAGGTATTTTCTATGCAAAGCTCCACTCTTCCTCCTCCAGGAAGCCTTCCTTCATACCCAGTTGAACCTCTAGCTTCCTCTCTTGGCAGGTAGGGGTCCCGTCCTGACCCTGAGAAGCTAGAGGTATTATCCCTATACCAGGGGCTCTTAAGGATAACTGAGGCTTCTCTGGAGCCCTGCCCCCTTTTATCTTAAAGCTTTTGTTAGTGATGGAGAACACCTACTCATCTTTGAAAACCCATCTCAAATAGTCTAGTCTCTGGAAAACTTTCATGACACTACTCTTCTTACTCAAAACTCCACTTACCAGAAAGGTTCGAGGGCTTGGGCATCACTGGAGTGGTCACTGGGGGTAGCTCAGGCTCCCCCAGAACAAAGACAGGCCTCTTGGGGCCCACCGCCTCATCCTCTGATGAGAATGCAAACTTGGGCATTGTGTCTAGGCTGATGGTGTTCAGAAGAGATGGGCTGGGCCCTCGTTCCGACTGAGACACAGATGAGTGACAGGAGGAACCAGAGGATGTCCAGGATCTGAACCTGCAGGGAAGAAGAGCCTGTGTCACCCCTGCCAGGCACCTGTACTCTAGGATATCCAGTCACCTCTCA
The DNA here is from genome assembly GCA_963574655.1 of Perodicticus potto. NCBI lineage: Eukaryota > Metazoa > Chordata > Mammalia > Primates > Lorisidae > Perodicticus > Perodicticus potto. Next base: position 6,061 of record CAUYRH010155476.1, on the reverse strand, counting down.
AGGCCGTATTTAAACTCTCAGCCTGGAATCAGGGGCAATTTGTAAGTACAGGATGAGTTCCCTGTTTGTACCATCCTCTATGTCTGCCTAGATACCTCCTATTCAACTTTTTTTTTTTTTGTGACAGAGTCTCACTTTGTCACCCTTGGTAGAGTGCTGTGGCATCATAGCTCACAGCAACCTCAAACTCCTAGGCTTAAGCGATTCTCTTGTCTCAGCCTCACAAGTAGCGGGGACTAGAGGTGCCTGCCACAATGCCTGGCTATTTTTTAGAGACAGGGTGTTGCTGTGGCTCAGGCTGGTTCTCGAACCTGTGAGCTCAGGCAATCCACCTGCCTCAGCCTCCCAAGTGGTGGGATTACAGGCATGAGCCACTGTGCCCGGTGCCAGACCATACGCTGAGGCTGGTGGCTTCAAACCTGGCTCCGGCCAGCTAAACAACAATGACAACTGAAACAACAACAACAAAATAGCCAGGCATTGTGGCAGGCGACTGTAGTCCCAGCTACTTGGGAGGCTGAGGCAAGAAAATCGCTTAAGCCCAAGAGTTGGAGGTTGCTGTGAGCTGTGACATAACAGCACTCTACTGAGGGCAACATAGTGAGACTCCGTCTCTAAAAACAGCCAGCCAACCAAACAAACAAAAAAATACACATCTCTTAACAGTCATCCTTAACCAGACATTGATTGTTTCTGTTGGGTCTAGGCTTTGAAGGATGAATAGGAGTTTGGTTGCAAAGGGTATTCTGTACTGAAAGAATAGTACAATGTGATGGTGCATGGGTGCTTTATGTTAGACATGGTTAGGAATGCAGAGCCAAGGGGAATGAGGTTGTGAGGGACAAATATGTTTCATCCTTTTCTACTGGGTCTCTGGGAGTTGCCTCAACATCAGATTTTTGTGTCTCTATCTTCCAGCAGCCTTGGAAGCTGGATTTGTCTACATCGCCCCAGCCTACTTACCGGATGTCAGCACTCAGCCTGCGGCCGTAGTCCACCTCACTGTTGCGTTCCCATCCTTCCTCCCGGTCCTCACTGAAGCTCCTTTCAGCGAAAGTAGGAGTGGGCTGGACAGCCAGGAACTCAGAGCTGCTGTAGACCTGGCAGGCAATAAAAAATAATAGTAGCAACAAAGGCAGCAGGCAGTTGCAACCATGCTTGACAGTGGGCTTAGTCAAGCACTTCCGTATGAATCACTTCCTTAAATTCTCACTCACCACATCCCTAAAGAGAGCAGTGTCTGTAGCCCATTGTGCAGATGAAAAGACTGAGACTCAGAGAGACCGGCTACCAAAGGGGCCACAGCTGGGGTTTCCATTGCTGATTGAAAAGTCCTTTCTGGGGCCCAAAGAAGAAAGTGAGGGGTTTTTTTGATCAAATCGTAAATAAAGGAAGGAATTCTTTTTTTTTTTGAAACAGAGTCTCATTTTGTTGTCGTGGCATCACAGCTCACAGCAACCTCAAACTCTGGGCTTAAGCAATTCTCTTGCCTCAGCCTCCCAAGTAGCTGGGACTACAGGTGCCTGCCACAACGCCTGGCTATTTTTTGTTGTTGTTATTGTCATTGTTGTTTAGCAAGCCTGGGCCAGGTTCGAACCTGCCAGCCCTGGTATATGTGGCCAGTGCCCTAACCATTGAGCTACACGTCAGGTGCCGAGCCATTCATAAAAAGTCCAGAACATTCAAATCCTTAGATGGGGGGCCGAGGGAGAGGGTATGGGGAGTGTCTGCCAATGGGTACAAAGTCTCTTTTGGGGGTGATACAAAGGTTCGGGAACTAGACAGGTGGTGGTTGGGTAATATTGTGAATGTGTTAAATGCCACTGAATTGTATACTTTAAAATGGCTGAAATGGTGTCTTTTGTTGCAGGTATTTTTTCACACTGAGGAAAAAAAGTCACAAGAGCAAACAGACAGACAGATATCTTGGAACATTTTCAGAGCAATAGCTAGCTACATCCAGGGCCCCAGGCTCACCTTGCTGAACCGATGGGAGCAGGATGAGAATTGGGGGATCTCAGTGGACGACTCCTCATCATTGGTCTCATCATCCTCAGAGCCCAGGTGGCGGTAACGTTCTGAACGTGCTGTGGGAGGGAGAGGCATGTGCAATCTACCTGATACCCAGAAGTGGCCTCGAGGACCATGTAGCATCACAATGGGGCCACCAATAGGGCAATGGTGAGACAATACCTGGTGTGTCTAGGGACTACGGAAGGTTTGGAAGGGCACAGCAGACATCTGGGAATAAATCCCAGCTGTGTCCCCAAAAGCCAAGGAACTGTGGGTGGGAGGATTCTTGTCTCTGAGCTTCAGCAAACCCTTGAAATGGGTCACATGGAATTAGGTGCATCTCAAACATAAAGGACTTTCCTCATTTTACAGAAAGGGAAACAGAAGCTCAGAGAAGGCCTCTGATATGCTGCAAGTTGTGGAGGAAACACTAGAGCACTAGGGACCGGACCTTCCAGTGGAAAGGAGAGGTTATCAGGGCACTCCTGCCAGGACCCCTTCACAAAAGCTAAGTGAGGCGGCCTACTGTCCTGTGTGATACACCAGACTCCATTCTTGGCTAGGGCTGGGCACCCAGGACAGTGAACCTGCTGGGGAACCCCAGGTGAGGGTCTGACACATTTGGTGCCTTGGTTTCTCCTTCTGAAACCTAAGGGATGCTGAGGTCTCCTGAACCCAGATGCACAGGAAATCCCAGCTGGGATACAGCTGACAGACATGCCCTGGATTCTCGGAAAAGTTCAGGAAGTAGGAAGCTCCAGCCTAGGGCAAGGTGCCAGGCTTGGGTGGAGCCCCTGGTAGACAGCCCCTCACCCCCAGGGACTGTGTGACAAAGCCTGCCCCCAAGATGACCCCCTGCCACCAACTTACTGTCAAAGTAGCTTGTGTCATCCTCAGCTTCAAGCTGGGGCACGAACTCTGCTTTGTGTCGCAGAAGCCCTGCCCAGTCCAGGGCCAGGAAGAAGGGGTGCTGTTTCACCTCGTGGGTACCACCTGCAGACATGCTCAACTGAACCTGTGGATCCCCTTCCTGACACCCTCCCAAAGACCTCACCACCGCCCCACCACCCCCACGGGATGGGACCAAAGGAACCAGGAAAATGCAAGCAAAAATAAGCTTTCAGATAGGAGCCAGAAGAAGGGAACCGAGCCAGGCCTCAGACTCAGCCCAGCCAGGCTCCCAGGGGCCTGCTCCTCCATCGGCTGCACTCTGGGATCGTACTACCTAGAGAAACCCCAGACCCTTGGGATGGCTGCTTCCTTCTTGGGCCTTTTTCATGTGTTTCCATTTTATGGAGCAGGAGTTGACTGTTCCCGAACCTCGGACCTCACCATCTTCTCTCATGGCGAAACCTCGGACATGAACATGACCCATACTGGCTGCCTGAGTCTCAGACAGTCCCATAACTATTTACTAGGTGGTCAGGGAAACTGGGATGGTGGGATCCTCTGGGCTGGGCTTTTGAGGACTTCAGGACACAGACCCTGATGTTTCACAGGCTCACATAATTACTCAGACTTACTCAGCACCAGATCTAGCTATCTGTTATCTCTTCAAGGTCTTGTGCCAGTTCCTGGTGAACTCCTATGCATCTTCCAAAACCCCAACTCCAAGTCCTCTTCTCCTCCACGTAGCTTCCCGAGTAGAACTCCTGTCTACCTTATATCCCTCCCTCTATTCCCTGGGACACAGGAGCTGACAAAGCCACCTACCTAGATCCTACCCACACTTACGTACCAGTCCCAAGTCGATCCAGTGGGCTCTGCCGGAGCAGCCTGGTGATGAGGTCCTGGGCATCAGGTGGAAGGGCTTCATCTCCATCTGGCCACATGATCTCATCTACAACGAAGGGAGGAAGTGAGGAGGCAGAGGAAGCCCTTTCTAGCACCTTCCATCACCTCCCCTCAATCACTATCAGTCTCCTCTGCTCCCTCAATACCCCAGGTTTGTTCCCAACTCAGTTTTTGCCCTGGCTGTGCTCTTTTCCCAGAACACCCTCCCTCTTCTATCTCTATGGCTCCCTTTGCTCCTGCAGATCTTTGCTCAAGGGTCCCCTCAGTGAGGACTCCACAGTTTAATACAACCACCCTCCCTCCTCTGCAGCCCGCCCCCTCCCCACCTAACATCCATTCCCTCCCCTCTTCCTGTTTCTTCTCTTCCTGACACAGGTGAGCAAACCGGGGAACCTCCACCCAGAGCCCCTGGGGAGCTGAGGCTCAAACACAGGGCCACCACGGCAACGTACCACTGACCACCTGCCCAAAGAGCTCCTCCGGGGTGTCTCCGAAGAAAGGCACACAGCCCACCAGGAACTCATAGAGGATGATACCCATGGCCCACCAGTCCACTGGCTTCCCATAGCCCTGGCGGAAGATCACCTCGGGGGCAATGTACTCAGGAGTCCCGCATACCTGGGACAGGTGGAATAGGGAAACTGAGGCCACCCCTACTCTGGGAGAGACCCCAGGAGAGATGAGGAGGCCAGGGCTAGGCTGGGAGTCAAGGGTGGGTAGAATTATAAAGTACCCCCATATCCTGGAGAGGGATTCAGGCTTCCACATCGAGGGTCTAGCCCCACACCAGGGCCACCCACCTGCTTGTCTACAAACTCCCGGGCGTCCTTTTCGATGTGGCCCTCGTAGAGGTTGGTGGCCATGCTCATAAGCCCAATCTTGGATAGGCCAAAGTCGGTCAGTTTGATGTGGCCAAGTGAGGTGATGAGCAGGCTGTGGGCAGGTGGGTAGGTGGAAGGTGTTTGCTTAGGGTGCCTGGCCGCTCCTGCCACCCTAGACCTTGACTCCACCAAAGCTGAACCAATGTCTGGCCAGGGCAGCCTGATCCTACCCCAAGAGGGGATCAGAAAGCACTGCCTGTGCACAGCCACGGAATCAAGAGTGCCAACTGGTTTTAGGAGTCAGTATTACAAAGCAAACACCTCTGTGTCCCAAACAGGTGCATCTGCTGCTGCTATTGAGCACCTGCTGTAAACTCTGCTACTCAAACATAAATGTCCTGAGAATCACAGCATCTACCCTCTGTCTTAAAACATCTCATTTCATAACACCTACTGAGTGTATCTACAGCATATTTTTGTTCATGTATCCATTATCTCAACAAACTAAATACTTATGTTACAAGCACCTATTGTTTACACCCTCTATTGAGAAATGAACATATCTTGAGCACTTGCTGTATACAGAAGTATTTCCATGCACCTTGTAAATGCATCCATTTTTCAAAAACCTATGCGTGTTGCTGGGCACAGTAAAATAGCACCTACAGTCCCAGTTACTCATGACACTGAGACAGGAGGATCACTTTAGGCCAGGAGTTTGAATTCCGCCTGGGCAACATAGCAAGACCCTGTCTCTAAGAAAAAAACCCCAAACAATTGTTTACGTACCATGTTTACTCTAATTTTTCCTATGAATTTAAATACATAAACAACAGAATCAGATGCACCAGCTTTATAAAGTCATGTTTCTGTGTACCTCCTGGGCACATGTGCCACACAAAAATTAATTTGTTTAAAGTGATTTATTTAGCATCTACTATTTACCTCAGCTCTGTAAAGAAATAATCCCGTGCATCTAGTATGCACATCCACTTTTTTTTCTTTCTTATTTATTTTTTTTTAGAGACAGAGTCTCACTTTGTCACCCTGGGTAGAGTGCTATGGCGTCACAGCTCACAGCAACTTCCAGCTCTTGGGCTTAGGCAATTCTCTTGCCTCAGCCTCCTGAGTAGCTGGGACTACAGGCACCCACCACAACGCCCAGCTATTTTTTTTTTTTTTTTTGAGACAGAACCTTAAGCTGTCACCCTGGAGACAGTGCCGTGACATCACAACTCACAGCAACCTCCAATTCCTGGGCTCAAGCGAGTCTCTTGCCTCCGCCTCCCAAATAGCTGGGACTACAGGCGGCTGCCACAACGTCCGGCCATTTTTTGGTTGCAGCCGTCATTGTTGTTTGGCGGGTCCAGGCTGGATTCGAACCTGCCAGCTCAGGTGTACGTGGCTGGTGCCTTAGCCTGTTGAGCCACAGG
>CAUYRH010155468.1:0-31713 GCA_963574655.1 Perodicticus potto | reverse complement strand
TAATCAATAAACATATGACTTAAACCTGACCCCAGGCCTTTTACCGCCTGGTACTTACAGGTCTATGGATAAATTGGACTAACTGATAACCACTTATTATGTAAAACTATCCCTATCGGCTAAGGTTTAACTGGCTTAACTGATAACTACTTTACCAAGGTTATTCTTATGCTAAGTAATAATCCTTTAACCAAGCATTTGGAGGCAGTTAATCCTCTTAAGGGAGTAGCCTGGAAAATCCCACCAGGATTTTTCCTTTCTAACTCACAAAAGACTTTAAACTTGCATTCACAAAATGGGAGACTGATTGACTTTACAAGGGTGCAGATGACTGTGCCCCTACATTGCCATCTACAACAAACTCACAGCCAATATTTTACTGAATGGAGTACAACTGAAAATATTTCCACTTAGAACTAGAACTAGACAAGGATACCCACTATCACCACTGCTATTCAACATAGTGCTAGAAGTCCTAGACTTTGTGATCAGTCAAGAGAAAGAGATGAAGGGTATTTAATGGGGACAGACAAGGTCAAATACTTGCTCTTCATGGATGACATGATCTTATGCCTGGAAAACACCAGAGATTCAACTACAAAGCTCTTAGAAGTGATCAAGAAATATAGTAATGTCTCAGGATACAAAATCAATGTCCACAAATTGGTAGCCTTCATATGCCAATAACAGTCAAGCTGAGAATCAAATCAAAGACACAATATACCCTTCACAGTAGGTCCAAAGAAAATGAAATACCTGGGAATATATAACAAAGGAGGTGAAGGTTTCTATAAAAAGAACTATGAAACCCTGAGAAAGTAGTAGCAGAAGATGTTAACAAATGGAAGAACATATCATTTCTGGGAAGAATCAAAATTGTTACAATGTCTACACTCAAAGAAATCTACAGATCTAATGCAATCCCCATCAAAATACCAATGTCATATTTTGAAGAACTTGAAAAAATAGTACTTCATTTCATATGGAACCAGGAAAAAAACCCTAAAAACCAGTACAAGTTCAAGAAATAAAAACAAATCTAGAGGCACCATATTATCAGACTTTAGGTTATACTACAAGTCCATAGTGATCAAAACAGCATGGTACTGGAAAAAATATATAGATACACATTTATGGAATAGAATAGGGACTATAGAGACAAATCCAGCCACATCACCATCTGATTTTTGATAAGCCAAACAAAAGCATGCTCTGGGAAAAAGAATCCTTATTTAATAAATGGCACTGGGCGAACTGGTTAGCCACATGCAGGAGATTGAAACTGGACTTGCTCTTCTCACTACTGACAAAAATTGACTCTTGCTGGATAAAGGATTTAAATTTAACACACAAAACAATAAAAATTTTAGAAGAAAATGTGGGGGAAAACTGTTGACAAAATTGGCCTAGGGAAAGATTTTAAGAAGAAGACTCTTTTGACAATTGCAGCAACAACAAAAACAAATAAATGGGACATGATCAAGCTAAAAAGCTTCTGCACTGTTAAGGGTTCCACAACTAAAACAAACAGCTTTTAGAATGGGAGAAGATATTTATATGCTATGAATCTGACAAAGGGCTGATAACTAGAATCCATAGAAAATGCAAATTAATCAACAAGAAAATAGCAAACCACCCCATTTATAAGTGGAAAAGAGACTTGAACAGAAACTTCTCTGAAGATAATTGATGAATGGCTATCAAACTCATGAAAAAATGTTCATTGTCCCTAATCAGCTGAGATATCTCCTAACTCCAGTAAGGTTGGCTCAATCACAAAGTCCAGAATCTGCAGATGCTGATGGGGATGTGGTGAGAAGGGAACACGCTGATGGAACTGCAAAATAACACTACCTCTATGGAAAGAAGTATGGAGAATTCTTAAAGAACTAAAAGTTGACCTTCCATTTGATCCTGCCATCCCATACCCTAAGTATCTACCCAGAAGAAAAAAATTTTTTGCCACAGGACATTTGCACTAGAATGTTTATTGCAACTCAATTCATAATTGCCAAGACATGAAAACAAGCCAAGTGCCCATCAGTGCATGAATGGTTTAACAAACCAGTTTTTTAATGCACATGTATACATACTCCATGATGTATACCATGGAGTACCGTTCAGCCATAAGAATAGACGGAGACTTCATATCTTTTGTGTTTACCTGGATGAAGTTGAAGCATATTCTTCTTAGCAAAGTATCATGAGAATGGAAAAAAAGAGTATCCAATGTACTCAATACTAACATGGAACTAATATATAAACAACTACACACCCACATGAAAGAAAAACACAAGTATAGCCTAGTGAGAGGGAGGGGAGAGGAGGGTAGATGGAAGTGGGAAGAAGGAGGGTGATTGGTGGGATCTCAACTAATGTGCACAATGTGAGGGTGTTCAGCATGCCCCCTGTGTGAAGGGCTCAACTTGAACTTGAACTTTACCTTAGAAATCAAAACAATGTAACCTAAACATTTGTACCTTCATATTATTCTGAATTTTTTAAAAAAGCCATAAAACAATTATATGCTTCTGCCTTTATTCTGTTTATTTTTAAATAGCCTTAGAGAAAAACTAAGAAGGTCAAGACACATTAATTGGAGCTTTGAAATTCAAATCCAAGGCAGAGAACTTTACAGATACAGGGTATCAAGTTGCTGACTTAGAATGCCAGAGTAGAATCAGGGGAAAGTCCCTTAAACAAGTCCTTCACAAAACAAAATATCTCTGATCATCTATTTAACAAGTAAGAGATACATTTGGGTTAATAAATCCCTATTTAAAATTGAGGATATTTTAAAGGAGGATTACAGCTATTTATAGCCCAGTGTAAGCAAAAAGTATGAATCTGATGAGTTTTCTGGTAATACCTAGCTTTGCCACACTGGTATAATAGGGAATTTTGATTGGGTTGAGAGAGATTGGAGTAATTGAGTAAATGTACTTGGGTGGAGAATAAGGGAGCAGGGGTGGATAACACAAGGCCACTTACCAAATAGATCCACTTTATCAGCAGGGAAAGTCATAAATAGGAGAGCTTTCAAGATGGTAGAAGTGGTTATCCAGGTCATCCTGGGGACATGTCTTCATGTACCACAGGAAATCACAGGAAACCTACTCCTGTCGAGTTAATCTAAAATGATAAATATTGTCTAAGCAAGGTTCTGTCTCAATTTCCCGATAATTTGAGAATTATAGGAGTAGCTCAATAACCTCCATTATCTTCTTTCTATAATGAGAAATCATGATCTTTCTTAATTTCGATACCAACAATGATGTAAGATCATTGATTATTCTCCCCAAAGGTGCTCTCATTAAGCAAAGGTGTAGAACGGATAGAAGCTTGTTTCTGTAATATGAGAAGGAATAAAACTTTAAGGCAAATTTCAAAATCATGTGTGAGTAATTTTAACTGGATCTGGATGGAAATGATTGAACAAGCAAGGTTTCTTTAGATTACATAAATCTATATAAAGGTAATGATTTCAAGGTCTTTGTTTTCTGTGTTGGGTTGTGCTTTATTTTAGGGCAACATGCCCAATTTGAAACAAAAAAAAGTCCAATTAAAAAAACAGGCACTCTGCAATAAAACAGGGTTCTCAGAAAATAGGAGCAAATATATTTCATTCATTTATTCACCTATTCATTCATTTATTGAAATAACCATCTTGAAATCATCCTGGTTCACAACCAAATCAGCTGAAAATTGTCAAGACTAATTTAGCTAAAATTGCCTCCTGAGCACAGTATTAAGATGCACGGTTACAGTCTGAGTATGAATATGTGTTTTGGCACTGTCACTTCTCTTTTTACTATCTTGTTATGTCCTCATTGCATGCCAGCTCTGGAGAATACCAGGAAAGGTCAATGCTAACTTAAGGATGGCAGTGATGTCAGAATTGTGTGCACATGTGTGTGCGCGCGTGTGTATTTTGTATGTGCCCTTTAGATGGGAAATAGAATTCCATCATCTCTGTGCTCAGGTGAGGAGTCTCATGACTCAATAGTCTGTATCTAAATCAGCCCCCAAAGACACAGGGCTCCTGAAAATCCTAGAAATCTCCCCTAATACTTACTTACCTCTGACCTGTTTAGGTTCCTATATACAGCCCTCTTCTGTTTCAGAAACTAATCGTTTCCATAATAATTCAGAAATCCTTAGGTCCCTAAACTAACCTGAGATTTCAGCTATTCAGCAAATTTTTTATTTGCAAAGCACATGCCTGCTAGCCTGTGTGATTGCAGTTGCTATTCACATAAATGTTGGCAACATTTCATTGTAGGGGTCAATTATGGTCATTTACTATGATGACATAATAACAACTGCAAAAATGTGAAAGCTAAAGTGGGGTTATTATTACTGTTTGTAAAGTCTATGTCCCAGATGTTCCTGCCAGGAGAGAGAAAAGCTGGAGTGCAGAGATAGCTGACAACAGTGCTAACCATTCAAATCACCACGAGATTGAACAATTTGCAAGACAGGGATGTAAGAAGAGGCAAAGCCAGCATTTGGGTTGCACTGCTGCCTCACCTTGAAGTGCAAGGCTTTTCCTTCTTGGTATGTCATCCAGAAACACCCCTGCACCCTAACCCCAGGATGAAAGGAAAAGAAGAAATACAAGCAGTGTGTTTGCCCAGAGAGATGGGCCAACAGCCAATGTCATTCTCTGATATATAGCTGAAGCGGAATTTATTTCCAACTAGTAGAGGATTGGGGGGCTCATAAAACTGTATAGCTTCAACCCAATGAAATAAGGTTAGTAAAATACATAAACTCTGATACAGCACTGTGAAGTATGCCTCTAGTCACTTGCAATTCACCAATGGCCTTGTGATAGATATTCTCAGCACCTGGCTGTTCCTTGTCAGCTGTGACCAGTGCGTGCCTTTCAGCGAAGTTGGCACTCCTTCCTTCCCTCCCAGTGTCTTTCTTTTCCGCCCCGGGCAGAGGTCTAGTGCTAGGTTAGCAGAGGGCTGGCGGATGGCAGAGATGCTTACCAGATCCTCGAGCAGATCTCCTGAGTGATGACATTGGGAGCGAGCACCAGCATGAGACAAAAGCACAGTACTTGTCAAATAAAAAATACAGCAACAGTTGAACAGACGAAAAGGTAATAAAAAAAAAAATCATGCTGTAAAAAAAAAAAAATTCAACTCTGATGATGCCTGTTTTTTTTTAATGGAGGGAAAAAATCACAGTAGGCAGAAACTCCCTTTTTTTACACTTCGCACTTCTGTCAGTGTGATGTTGAACAAGTGCCATTAATCAAGAGTGCTGTTATTCATTAGGCACAGTGATGTACTTGAATTGTTACTTTAGTATCATTGTTCAAAGCCTCTGGAATAGCTTTAAATATGAAGGAAAAAATTTATAGCTATAGTTTACAGTTAGGACTGTAAAAGAACTTTCCTACTATTAACCAAATGTTAAACATGGTAATAATAGTAATAATACCTTCTATTTATACAGCAACTGTCGTCCAAGAAACTCAAAGTATTCAACAAATAGTACACAGCATATTCACTATCAACAACATCCTTTCGAAGAAAGCTGGAGGGAGGTATTATTATCCTCCTTGCCGTCAGGCCAATAATATATCTCTGTGCTTACATTTTCTCTGATGTAGGGGAGGCGGCAGACAGGAAAGCAGGAGGAGCAAACGGGGCCTGTGTGGTGGCTGTAAGAGCCACTGAAGAGTTCTGTGTATCTTTGGAAGAGCTAAGCCAAAATGAATCTTCTAGCTGTAGTGGTTGTGATGGATTTGGATAAATGTGATGGTTAAACTCGTCTCTCTGGGCATCAGAAATTAATTATGGCATATGCTAATGAGAATGCACATCCTAAGGGGAAATTAACTTGATGTACTCTGCCTGCTGGGAAGAGGAAGGGTCCTCACGCTTTCTGGCAGGTTCTCTGACCCCGTAAAGCTGAGAAGTTCCTGCTGCTTCTCCTGCAACTGGTTCCTGGCTCTGCTGAGTTGCAGCTGAATGGTCCAGAGTTTGGCCAATCAAATTCCTTCTCCTGGGCATTTAGAAATGGATTGTGGGGAATCCAGAGAGTCTAATTTCTGGATTGGAAAGTGATGTAAAGCCAGGCCTGCAATGACTCTGGCTGATGGAAAAAAGAAACCACAGAGGAAGAAGCGGGAGAGCTTCGGTTTCTGACGAATGCTGTTTCTACTCTAGGCAGAGCCATTTCAGGCTCTGTGGCCTGTCCCTGATTCTGTCCAGTAAATATCCATCCAGCTGAAGTATTTTTCTTTTATTCCTAAACGAACATGTCTTTAAGTAGGATAGGAAATATCCCAAGATAACTGAGCTTGGAAGTCTTTGTAACAGTACCAGACGTCACACACAGAAAAGCTCCTTCAGTATATTTTATTTGGAGGGTGTACATACCTAATAGCTTCTGTGGGGAGTTAAACCCAGAAGAGACAATTTAGTGACGCTTACAACTTAACTCTGAAAAGGGTAACATTCCGTGTTTTGTGTTTTATTTGTCCATTTCCCTTTCCTTAAATCTGATCATATTTTGTTTATTTAATTATACACCCTGTGAATCAGTGGTTTTTTTTTAAAGCAACAATTTAAAAAAGCTTGGAGAAGATTGACCTATCTCTGTGAATCACTCCAGTCCAATAAAACAAACCCAACAAAATATCAACATTTGCCACTTGGAGCCAGACTTTCTAGTCTGAGGTGACCAGCAGAAGTATAGTGAATTGTTAGGAGAAGTGCTCAAATATTTCATGCCAAAATTCTTGCTCTCCTGCCACAAAAAAAAAAAAAGAAGCCACATTCTAGTACTATTCCTCTGCACGCCTCCTTTTATTCCCAGTGCATTCTTGTATTCACATCTATATAATAGAATTGAAAAAAATGGGCGTAAACAAAGCTGAAAAACTTCAGTGTTTATAACAATAAATACGCAGTAATGGGCCATTTGAAGGTTTCTCCAGGAGAGTGGACCTACCAAATCAGTGACCCTGGAGGTTTTCTTAGAGGCTGCTGAAGGTAGGCCAAGGACTTTGAACTGTGATAGACTTTCCCAACTTTTAAAAAGAATGACTTTGGGTAGGTTACTTATGTTTTCCAAGGCTGTCTACTTGTCTTCATTACTTATAAAATGGAGTTAACAATGGCCTCTATGCTGTCTGTGTGACAATGAAATGAAATGTTTATAAAACACAAGGCATTTTGATGCAGAAAGGAGAGTTCTACATATTTTGGGAAGTATTCATTATATCAAACCTTTACTGTATGACTCAGATACCCTAGTGAGTATTTGCTGATATAGAAATTCAACATACATTTTCCCTAGATGTTTTTTAATATTTTAAATGTAACAATTAAGGCTTGAAATGAAATGAAATTTGCAAATGAAATTAGGTGATCCTGTATATTTTGTTACTAAAATAACAGAAGGGTCTCATAAGGTTGCTTCAACCTGAAATCCCTCAGCATGAAATTGATGATGCTAAAGACAGTACAACCTAATGGCGCTGGAGAGACTTCTCTGCACTTTGTCATTTTGGAAAGCTTCACCTGCTACACAATTAAAATTGACCCTGACGATGAAAGTGGGCTGCTGCCATCTCTGAGCAGGGCAGCTGTATTCTGAAGTAGCGTTAGCAGGTTGTGTGCGCTAACAGAAAAGCTTTCCACTGGTCTAAAGGTCTAAAACTGCAAGCATTATAAATAATAATTTGAATAACCATTCAGGCTTTCACTTAAAAGACCTGAAACACTACAAGATGGAACTTTTTAATGTTAGAAATGACATAATTCTTTAACAAAAATTTGAACTTATTTATAGTCTAAAAAAGTTAACTGACCAAGTAGCATGGCTCATGCCTGTAATCCTAGCACCCCAGGAGGCTGAGGCAGGTGGATTGCTTGAGCTCATGAGTTCGAGGCCAGTTTGAGCAAAAGGCAAGACCCTGTCTCTACTAAAAATAGAAAAACTGAGGCAAGAGGATAGCTTGAGTCCAAGAATTAGAGGTTGCTGTGAGCTATGACACCACAGCACTCTACCCAGCTTGAGACCCTGTCTCAACAAACAAACAAAACAAACAAAAATAGTTAACCGTGTCCCTGAATTTACAGCCCAGGTTCCCAAGGAGAGCCTGATAAAGCCATCTCTTTAGGAGTACTGATGGAATTTTGTTACTTCTTCTATCGTTCTTTTTTTTCTAATCATTCATTCAATGAATATTTTTTAAACTCTACTGTTTCTGGTAGGAACGCTGTGATGCTGAGCAAGGCTGACTTGGTACTGTCCTGCTAGAAATGGGGATCTCCCTGTCCTTGTCACCTGAGCCTCCGGTCTCTGATCTCACTAACCATCTGCAGTTGTGACCACTGAACTTTATTTTTCCTTGTGGTCCTGGGGGTGGATGTAACTTCTTCTTAAAAGTCATAGTATTTAGGATAAATTCTAAACTCATGAACAAGGCATGCAAGACTATTTACAACGTCTACAAAGCTCACGTATTGAAACTTCCTCCACGTCCTCATTATTTGAACTAAACTCTACACTTCCTCCTAGTGAGACTCTGTCCTTTTCCTCCTCTCCTTGTTTCTCCTTTTCTTAGCTGTCCATGTCCTGTGTATGATGTCACTGCTATCTCCAATTTCCTTTAGGGCGTCATCTGACATGCAAAGTGTATCTTATATTGAGTCAGTCAATGTGCTTGTGAAGGGATTGCCTTGGGTTGAGAAGAACTCCAAGAAGTCTCAAGGAAATGACCTAAAGTGAGGGACAGCAGGAAGACACTGATGATGTCAGCCTTGTCATCCAGAGCCAAGGTATGGGCCTGGTCAGCAGGCAGGGTGGCCCAGTTCTCCAGAACCAACTGTTAGGCATTTACCACTAGACCATTCCTCTATGCCCAGGCCAAGCCTTGTAACCAAAATCAGTGAGCTCAGCTATAGGCTAGAGAGCACAAGCAGTGAAATTCTCATGAAAATCTGAGCTCTTCTCCTGCTGTCATGAAGTTGGAAACCTTCTTCTCTGACCAGAATTCACTGGAAAAATGAGGGAGGAGAAGAAGAAACTGTGTTCAAACTGAAAAGGCTGAATTACATTATATCGACAAGGAATTTTAAGAAACAATTTTGTACTGAATGAAAATGGAAGCGCCAGAACATGATGGAATCAGCTAAAGGTTAGTAATGTGTGTATGTGAGCATGTACAGAGTAGCTTTTTCTGAGTGTGTAAATTTTGGCTCTGCTACACATTTCTGTCTATACTTCTAATTTGGACTTCGCCTATGCTCTGAAGTATTATTATACACTTATCCTCCAAAATAGATTTAAACTCTGTTTTGTCAAACATTGTGTTTTGTCTTTTGGCATCCTCAGATTCTAAGCTCAGCTCTATCTGTGTCATTATCATAGTAACTCAAGGTTTATGACACACTGATTCTGTGAGAATAGAGAAGGCACTGGCGTGAGAGTGACTGTATTTGCTTTTCTGAATTGAGGAAGTTTTCTTGAGAGGGATGAGCCTTGAATAAAAGGAATGAAGATGAAAAATCAAGCTAACCATGATAGATTTCTAGGGAATGAGAAGCTCAACATCAGTGCAAGAACAAATGTCCAAGGGACTGTTTTGAAGATCAAAGAAGATAGGTCTATAGCAAAAGATAATGATACTGTTTGGGAGAAATGATGGTGACTGACATGACACTGAAAGTTATGCAGTGTTACCTGGGGACATTGAGGCATCTTGGCTGAAGAATGACCAGTGGGACAAAGAATGGGAGTATATATTTGGTAAAAACATTTGGGAAGAAGAAGTGAGGGCAGTCTGGAAGAAAAGGGAAGTGTTTATTTTTTTTTTCATGTGTCAGGGAAGTGCTTTTGCGCAGTGAGTACTGAAAAAAATGCTTATCACGTGTATAAGTAAATGAGTTTATATATGATCTGAATATGTACATTCATTTATTTATTTTTATTGATGGGGGTTCATTGAAGGCACAAGAAACCAGGCTACATTGATTGTATTTGTTAGGTAAAATTCCTCTTATACTTGTGTCCTGCCCCCAAAAGGTGTGGTGTCACACACTGTGAATATGTACATTTAAATAACTTAAAATACAGGCGAAAGCCCATTTTTATAGATTAAAAGAGTTAATTGTATAACAAAGTATGAACAAAAATGAAATAAAAAAATATTTATGAATATATTTATATTATAAAGTATTGCATATCAAAGTTATTTCTATTTCTCTATCAAATATCTATTTCCTATCACTGAAGTGCTAGTTTCAGCATAATTTAACTGATGATCATAACCATTATTAGTGTTTTTTATTGAATGGGTATTGAACTTCAACATAAGCTAAGGGCTACAGAAGACATCAAATAAGACATTGTTCTTTCTCTGTGGGTTCAATAACATAACTTGGAGGGACCACCTTTTCTTTTTTTAAAAACTTAATGTGTGTTCATGGCTCATCAAGCATTTTAATATCCCAAAGGCCAAAGATGCACTGCACATTTATATTCAGGTTCTGATATTTATATATTGTAATGTGCTAGAATCCATATTACTTTCAGTAACACCGTCTAGTTCTAAAGGGCAAAGTACACAGAATTCCAAATAAGTTCATCTGTATTTTTCTTCTTCTTCCCTAAAGGAAGGAGTGGAAAATTGTCAATATTCTTTAGAGTTTTAGAACAAGGAACACTGGAATATCCTTTTTTAAAATTCATTGCTGCTTTCACTAACTACTGGATATTAAGGACTCTTATTTTCATTATTTGTATAATTATTTCTTAATTTGAAATGAATCTTCCTTTTACTGTAATCAACAGCAACTATGATCATTAGGGACTGATTAGAAGTGATGTAGAATCTCTATGTTCTTCAGCACTTTTACAGAATCATAGGATCTTGGAATTAGGAAGAATCCTAACAATTATTTATTCCAATGTTACCATGGACTTTCTACAGACTTGTTTTCACAAAATATCTAAAACACAAGAAGATTAAAAATAAAAAATTCCTGAGACTCAGCTATCTTAAAGTAACTGAATCAGAATCTTCAGGGTCGGGTCCAGATACCTGTGACAAAAGGGATTCTGATGAGAAGCCAGACTGGGAAACTTAATGATGTAATTGGCTCTTTCACCATCACAGCAAGTGACTCTCGGGTGGCTAACTGCCTTATACCAGGCTTATGTGGGCAGATATGTCAGAGGTGGAAATACAATCTGAATTTAATTTTTCTTACTCTAGTGCTCTTTTTGATATACTACATTATTTCACATAAGAAAGAATTTCTTATTAGTGAGATAGTTTTTAGTTCTGGGCATTCT
This sequence comes from Perodicticus potto, assembly GCA_963574655.1. Taxonomy (NCBI): domain Eukaryota; kingdom Metazoa; phylum Chordata; class Mammalia; order Primates; family Lorisidae; genus Perodicticus; species Perodicticus potto. The sequence goes on along the minus strand of CAUYRH010155468.1, from coordinate 20,388 downwards.
GTGGAAATGTCAATTCAAATTTATTAAAATCTATAATAGAGTTCTCCTCAAAGCCAGTTTATAAATTGCGTGAACAAAACCATACATTTTGACCCAAGAGGCTTGCCTAAATTGATCTCTCGTCTATTCTGACAAGTTTGACTCTGGTTTTTTTGCAATGTCAATCCCTCATCAAAGGATCACCAGTGTCTTCAAATAAAAGCTATTTATGAGTGCATTCTACATATTCTGAGTAGCCAAAATATTTTAAGCAATAGTAAATCATTGTAATAACTAGCCTCTGTGAAATACTTATTTTTGAATAAAATAAGCATTTAAAACACTGAATTCTGCCAAAGATGATTTAAATAATCCCGTCTACTCATCATACATTTGGATGATTTCACACTTATTAAGCAACACTGTGATGAACATCCCCCTACATATTTCTTTACCAGCTGCATATAGTTACTAAAATTGAAATGTTTGGACCTGCTAGTTGCTACAAGAAACTGAGAAAAACTGAAGACACGATCATATCACCCTATTTCTTCACAGATCAGAAGATTGAACACTGTTAAGATGGCAACACAGATCAAATTGATTCAAAGGGTCAATACCATCTCAGTCAAATTCCAGTAGTTTTCTTTCTAAGAAAAAAACAGAGATGCTTTTAAAATGTATGTTGAAATCCAAGGGAACTTACTATTTATATAAAGTTATAGTAATGAAGACAATGTAGTATTAATATAAGGATTGATGTATAAATCAGTGAAACAAAATAGGATATGCAGAAATAGATCCATACAATAGTTGTTAATGGATTTTCCACAAGGTGCTCAAGTGTGTTGGTGGTATAGAGGTGAGCATGGCTGCCTTCCACAAGGGTGCTCAAGTATTTCAACATGGAAAAGGTGCTCAGCCAATGGGCCTAGATTGCAATATACTACCCCAAATATTAATTTCTGACACATACACTAATTAAAAATGGATCAGATAACAGAAAGATAAAAGTATAAATCTCTAGAAGAAAATGTAAGAGAACATCTTTGGAACTGGGGCTAGCTAATGGTTTCTTGTCTGTGAGGAAAGCATGAACCATAACAGAAATAAATGTTTTAGTTTATTTCTTATCATCATTAAATTTCTGATTTTCAAAAGACACCTGTCTTTTGATTTTAAAAAGGGGTAAGGGAGAAGTTCTATGGGCAACAGAAATGTTGTATATTTTAATTCTGATAGTAGTTGCTTGACTTATATATATATAAAAAGAAAGGACTACCTACAAACTAGAAGAAATACTTGCAAAATACATACATAATTTGTATAAAGAGCAAATGATTTGAATGTACACCTCAATAACACACAACTTTGACTCAATCTGTACAAAAACAAAATACATAAACAAAACATATGTACCCACTAATATTCTGAAATCTAAAAAAAATTAAGTGATACCTTAAAAAAAAAAAAAAGCTATTGGAGGGCCAATAACAGCAGGAAAAGAGTCTCAATTCAATTAATCATCAGACAAATAAGAATTAAAACCATGAGATGCTCAATATGTCCACTACAATAGCTAAAATTAAACATACTAATAATACAAAATGTTGATGAAGATACAGATTAACTGGAACTCTCATATATTGCTATTGGGAATACAAAACGCCACAGAAACTTGGAAAAATATATCTTCATTGAGTTATTTGTTGCTGCTGTTTTTAGAGATGGGGTTTCACTCTGTTCCCTAGGCTGGAATGCAGTGGTGTGATCATAGATCACTGCAGCCTCAAATTCTTAGGCTCAAGTGATCCTCCTGTTCTAGCCTCCCAAGTTGCTGGGACTAAAATCATAGGCCAACACACATGGCCAAACATATTTCCTCAATTTCTTTTTTTTTTTTTAATTACAAAGTATTGTGGGAATACAAACATTTTTGGTTGCATGGTTCTCTTCTATAATGCTTGAGTCTTGACCATTAGTGTACCTGGTATAATGAACACCCAGACAGTGTTCATTGTACCCTTTAAGCATTCCCAATACCCCCAATTTGATTTACATTGAGTTTTATTTCTCTTTATGTACATATATGCATGTTGGATAGTTCCACTTTAATAGTAAGTACATGTGTTTGTCTTTTCATTCTTTAGGATAATGGTCACTTCACTTAGGATGATGGTCTCACAGTTGTACCCAAATTGTTGTAAAAGGCATTAAACATCCTTATTTGTGGATAAATAGTATTCCATATTATACACATACTACATTTTCTTGATCCACTCATGAATTGATGGACACTTGGGTTGATTCCACATCTTTGCAATTGTGTGGCAATAAACATTCAAGTGCAGGGTTATTTTTCATAAAATGGCTTCTTTTCCCTTGCATAAATAGCCAGTAGTGGGATTTCTGGGTCAAACAGTAGGTCTACTTTTAGTTTTTGAGGTATCTCCATTCTGTTTTCCATAGAAGTTGTACTAATTTACAGTCTCACCAATAGCGTATAAGCATTTCTTTCTCTCTGCGTCCATGCCAGAATCTACTGTTTTTGGACTTCTTAATAAAAGCCATTCTAGGGGCTTTAGTTTGCATTTCCCTGATGATTAGTGATGTTGAGCATTTTTTCCATATGTTTATTGGCCATTTGAATGGCCAATATCTATCTTCTTTTGAGACTTTCTGAGCATGTTTTTTCCCCACTTTTTAATGGGATTGGGTTTTTTTCTTGCTGATATGCTTGAGTTCATTGTAGATTCTGGTTAATAGTCCTTTATTGGATATATAGCTTGCAAATATTTTCTTCCAGTCTGCAAGTTGTCTATTCCTTGGTTATGCCAAAGCTTTTTAATTTAATCAAGTCCCATTTTAAAATTTTTGTTGTGGATATCATTGCCATTGGGTTCTACTCCATATATTCTTTACCTAAACTAATATCTAGAAGAGTTTTTACAACATTTTTCTCCTGGAATTCTATTGGTCTCATGCTTTATATTTAAGTCTTTTATCCATCTTGAATTAATCTTATGAGTGGTGAAAGGTATGGGTCCTATTTCATTCCTCTGTGTGTAGCTATCCAATTTTCTTAGCACCATTTAAGGAATTGGGATTCTTTCCCCCAGTATATATTGTTGTCTGCTTTTTAAAAGATCAGTTTGCTGCATGTGGTTGGTTTTATGTCAGAGTTCTCTGTTTGGTTCCATTGGCCTATCTCTCTCTCTCTGTGCCAATATCACACAATTTGGTTACTATAGCCTTGTAGTATATTTTGAAGTCTGGTATTTTGATGCCTCGAAATTTGGTACTTTTGATTAAGATTGTCTTGGCCATTCAGAGTACTTTCTGGTCCCAAATGAAGAATAGAATATTGCTGTTTCTATATATGTGAAATATGACTTTGGCATTTTGATGGGTATTTCACTGGGTAAATCACTTTGGGTAGTATGGACATTTTAACATGTTGATTTTACCAATCCATGAACATGATATGTTTTTCCGTTTGTTTGTGTCACCTGCAATTTCTAACTCAGAGTTTCATAGTACTTTGTGAATATTTTTCACCTCCTTGATTAAGTATATTCATAGGTATTTTATCTTCTTTGTAATTACTGTGAACAGTAGTGAGTCTTTGTTTTGATTCACAGTTGGACTGTTACTGGTGTATTGAAATGCTACTGATTTAGGTACATTGATTTTGTAACCTGAGAATTTGCTCAGTTTATTTATCAATTCCAGGAGTTTCTTGGTGGAATCTTAGAGTTTTCTGGGTAATAAGATCATATCAACAGCAAAAAATAATAGTTTGACCTCCTCTTTTCTTATTTGGATAGCTTTGATTTCTTCATGTCTGATTGCTCTCACTAGGGAATTTCCAGCACTATAACCAACAGAAGTGGTGACAATGGTCATATCTGTCTTGTTCTTGTTTTTAGTGGGAATGTTAGCAACTTTTCCCCATTTAGTATGATGTTCACTGTGGATTTGTCATATATGGCTGTCCCTCAATGTTTGTTTGTCTGTTAATGTCTTTATTCCTCCTTAATTTATGAAACTTAATTTTGAAAGATACAAAATTCTAGACTTGCAGTTGTTCTGTTTAAGAAGACTGAAGATGGGGCCCCAATTGATTCTTGCTTATAAGGTCTCAGTTGAGAAGTCTTCCATTAGTTAGCCTGATGAGTTTTCCATTGTAAGTTACCTGATGCTTTCACCTTGTAGCTCACAGGAGTATCTCCTTCATGGTGACTGTGGCCAGTCTGAAAACCATGTGTCTTGATAACTGCCTCTTCACAATTACTCTCCCAGAGGTTCACTGAGATTCCTTTATGACAATGTTTAAATCTATTGCAAGACCAGGGTAGTGTCCTTAATTATTCCCTCCAATAGGTTTTCAAATCTTTGTGCCTTTTCTTTCCCATCTTCAGAGATGCCTATAATTCTTGTATTTGGCTGTTTTATATAACCCCATTTTCTCAGAGGCTTTGTTCATTCTGCTTTATTTTCTGTTCATTATTTGTGACTGAGTTAATTCAAATAATTGTCTTCAAGCTCTGAGATTCTTTCTTCTGCTCAGTCTAGTCTATTCTTAAAACTTTCCACTCTATTTTGTATTTCCTTAAATGAATTGTTCATAGTTCTATTTCATTTTTTGTTAATATCTTGGTTTCTTTAATGAATTTTTCATTCATTTCCTAAATTGTTTTTCTGGTTTCTTTGAATTGGTTTTCCATTTTTTGTTGGATTTCACTGACTTTCCTTATAATCCATATTTGGAAGCCTTTGTTTATTATTTTAACATTTTCTTTTTGGTTGGTATTCCTTTTGGGGGTGTCTTTTCACTCTGATTTTTCATATTTTAGGATTTCTTTTGCTAATTCCTTCTCATTGGGATCTGCCTTTGCTTCTTATTTTTGGATTTTCTTTTGTTTAGATGGGCATCTTCCCTCTCTCTCACACAGGTATGTTTGTAGCAACCTTTGGCTTTCTTTGTGGGTACTTTGATGGTGATCTGGGCTCTGGATGGATGCGTCAGTTATTGACATCCTTGGTGTGATGGTTTCCCAGTTGCTAGGTGTTATAGACTGTAGCAGTGGTGAGCTCTGTGTGTGGGCTGAGTCCCTGCTTCTCTTTGATGAGAAAGGATGGGGGCCTTTGAAATCCTTTTTCTTTCCCTAGCTCTGTGGTCTTCTTAGTAGTGTGAATTGTATTGGCTCACCCAGTTTAATCTCTGAGATAGTAAGTCATGCTCATTGATGATAATCGACCTCACCCTGTATGACTGAGGCAGTAAACACCATTAATAGACCATTATATTAAATACAGAAAAATCAGAAGACACAGATACTGATATTTATAGCAGTACCACATGCCATAGCAAGAAGTTGAAGACAAACTAGCGACCCTATATTGAGGTGATGAAACAAGTGGCCTCAAATAAAATGGGATATTATGCAACAATCAAAAATAATGGACTTAGATGTATGTACAGGAAAAGCATAGGTTTCAAAACTTTGGGTGTTCAATGAAAAAAGTAAACTAAATGATATTTATTGATTTAGAAATCTATTTAAAAGCAATATGTACATTTTCAAGGATATACACGCACTCTATAACAAATACTAATCGAATTTATGCTATATACATATCAGTCTATTTAAATTCACCAAAGTACCATACACAGATTAGGAAACTGAGGCTAAGCAGCTTGCCTCAGACCACACAACGCTGACTGGCAAAGGGAGTAACTGGCCTGGACGCCTGTGCCTTGTCAGTAGATGACACTTGCTGGAAGGGACAAGCTGCAGTGTTGTTTCTGAGATCTGCAACTGTCTCTAGTCCAGTGTTTTTTAACCTTTTTTATCTGATGGCACATTTCAAAGTATAGTTGAACTTTCGTGGCACATGTAAATTATATTGATTTTAAAAAGGAGCAAAAAAATTAACTGTGTTTTGAACTTCTTTAGAAAATAATTTAATTGATGATATTCAAAAATTTTTGCGGCACACCGAAGATCTTCTCACTGAACGCACTGAGACAGCACACGGCACAACCCATGGCACACTGGTTGAAAATCACTGCTCCAGACCCTCAGAAGGAGCACTTAAATGCCCCAGGTGGTAGGTGAGTCCCTTGAACTTCTAGGTGAGTCCTATTCCCTGCCGCAGCAGAGGTGGGTGGGGGAGTGGAGATTGGGCAGGGCTGGTTTATGTGAGCTTTCCCTCAGGCTTCACAATCGCTAATAAAGGTAGCTGTTTTGGCAGGATTCAAAGGTCTCCCCCCAGCTTCAATGGAAAGCTGTCAAGGAAGGGCTGAAATGGCCACACCCAACCAGAAAGTGTACTTGCAGAGACCAGGCCTTCTGAGATTCACAATCTTTCTCTCCATCTCTCAAACCTCCACAGAGCCTATGCGTCTAACCCACTAACATGTGTGTCTCTGAATTGCCAGCAGGCAGGGAGCTCCCAACCCATCCACCATGGGTCCACTACAGGTTCTCAAGGGAATAGGGATGGTCCCCTCAGGAGTACATGCCTGCTAGAGAGAGGTGACAGCTCACCAAATACGTGGCTTAACTGTTCTCCTGGTCAAAAATGGGTCAGGGAGGTGCTGCAGCTCCCAGTCAGTTTGAGCACCTGAGTGCATTGGGTCTGGTTGCTATGGCTCCCAGGGGTGCTATTCCTCACGGTAGACCCATCCTTATCTCAGAAGGGTAGTTTTCCTGCAGGGGGTCCAGGTGCTCTCCCAAATCATCACATCATGGAACCCTACAGTATTCTCCTATAGTTCTGCCCATATGGGCTCCCTTGCCAACTGAGTCTTCTTCCCAGAGGCAACCCCTCCTCGCAATCTAGGGCCAAGCCTGCTTGTCTGAGCTGCTGGCGTGCAACTCCACAAAACACTGGCAGGCAGTGAACCCCCAGTTTGGGCACCCTGTGTCCATAGTGGGTTTCCAAGTGGAAAAGCGTGGATTCCCATGCTCTGTGGAACCTCAGCCTATTCGTATACACCTGCTGGAGAAAGGTGGCTGCTTGCCAAATTCTCAGCTGAAACTGCTCTTCTGGTTACAGGGGGTGGGCATTGGAAAAATAGGCATGTAAATGGAGGAAAGCCAGTTTTCCAGCCTCTCATGGCACTCTCTTTGGTAGTGTTCCCCACATGAAATTTCCAAGTTCTGGGGCCGTGCAAGTTCTTCCCACTAGTCCATGTTTGCCACTGTGCCTGGGCTCATGGAGGGTGGAAAAAAACTTGGTAGCCCTCTGGTCACCAAAGGCTCATGGGAAGGAGAGAGTCCCTTATCATTTTACTGGGTTCCAAGCCACTCTGGGACCAATATCTTTTGGCTTTATCTTCTTCCTTCTCTGCTTTGCAGTTTTTCTCTATGAGGTCCCTAGCAGGCTTTAGCAGCCCTCCCTATGATCTCTTATACCACACAAGCAGGCTGGGCCCCTTGTCCCCCTGGACTTCTTCAATTTCTTATAACATTAAACAGACACTTACCCTACTACTCAGCAATCCTACTGCTAGATATTTGCCAAGGGGAATGACTTAAAATGAACGATAGACAACATTTATTGATGGCAGTTTTAATTCTGGTAGCAGTTGCATAACCACTACATTTCATTGAAGCATTTACTTTAAAAGGATGCATTTTGTTGTATGTATATTATAGTCAATCATAAAAAAGTAAATTAAAATGCAAATGAAAAATTAGAAAAGAAGCATTTATGATATGTATATCTGAAGTAAATAGCTATTAAAATCAATAGAAGGATTATAAATAATCAAGATAAGGATTAGAAATAACAGAAATATTTTAATAAACAATGGGAAGGCAGCATGAACTTCTAATAAAGAGGGCAAATTATACAGATCAAACATCAACCCCAATATTAATCAAATTAAAGCCATTTAAAATGAGATCACATTTTTCACTAGAAAACTGGCAAAGATTTAAAAGAAAAAGCATGGATGAATATAACCTTCTCTAAAGAAGACAGATGAATGGCTAGCAGACATGAAAAAATGCTCATCATCCCTAATTGTTAGAGAAATGCAAATCAAAACCACCCTGAGATACCATCTAACCCCAGCAAGAATGGCCCACATCACAAAATCTCAGAACTGTAGATGCTGGAGTGGATGTGGAGAGAAGGGAACACTTTTACACTGCTGGTGGAACTGCAAACTGATACAACCTTTTTGGAAGGAAGTATGGAGAACCCTCAAAGAACTCAAGCTAGACCTCCCATTTGATCCTGTAATCCCATTATTGGGCATCTATCCAGAAGGAAAAAAAATTTTTTACCATAAAGACACTTGTACTAGACTGTTTATCACAGCTCAATTTACAATCACCAAAATGTGGAAACAGCCTAAATGCCCACCAACTGAGGCAGTGCCTGTGGCTCAGTGGGTAGGGTGCCAGACTTGGCCAAACTGCAACAAAAAAATAGATGGGGGTTGTGGCGTTGCCTGTAGTCCCAGCTGCTCGGGAGGCTGAGGCAAGAGGATCACCTAAGCCTAGGAATTGGAGGTTACTGTGAGCTGTAACGCCACGGCACTCTACCGAGGGCAATAAAGTGAAACTCTGTCTCTAAAAAATAAATAAATAAATAAATAAATACCCACCAATCCAGGAATGGATTAACAAGCTGTGGTATATGTATACCAAGCAATACTATTTACCCATTTAAAAAAAATGGAGACTTTACATCCTTTGTATTAACCTGGATGGATTCAATTTTGATATGAGGACAATTAGTGACCTAGTACACAGTGGGGAGTGGGGGGAAGGGGAGAGCAGAAAGAGAAGGAAGGAGGAAGATGGGTGGGGGAAAGGAAGAGCAGAGAGAGAGAGAGAGAAGGAGGGAGGGGTGGGGTCTTGGTGTGTGACACAACTTTTGAGGGAAAGACACAATTATAAGAGGGACTTTATCTAACAAATGCAATCAGTGTAACCTGGTTTATTGTACCCCCAGTGAATTCCCAACAATTAAAAAAAAAAAAGAAAAGAAAAAATATCACTGATGGTCCTCTCAAGAGGCTTTCTGATACACTTCTTGTGGGAATTTAAAATAGCATACCATATCTTGGTGGATACCTTCATATATAGCAGAGGCTTAAACATATATCTGACCTATAATCCGTGAGGTTTTTTTCCCTAAATAGTGAAACAAACTAAGATTTGTGTATAAAGATGTGAAATTTAGCATTATTTTAAAATAATAATTTAAAATTAAAATTATTTTTAAATAATTTTATTTCATTAAAATTGGAAATAATATAAATAATCAAGAATAGGGAACAAAAAATAAACTTCATTATATCTATATGATGAAATCCTAAATAGCTTTCAAAAATATATATTTCAATTTAATTTCAAATATATATGACTCTCATGTTATAAAAATAATTTAATATATGCAACAGAAGTGACTAATAGGGCATTCATGGAAAGGTTAACAGAGGTCATTTCTGGGCTACAAGCTATTTCTTATTTTTATTTTTTGTGTTCTATTTCTATATATTCCCTAATATTAAAAAATAAACATACATTGTTTTCATAATTTAAAAAAGAAAATTAAAAAGTAAACTAGCAATTATTTTGATAGGAAAGGAGTACACTTGAAACTAACTATGTCTCTGTTATAATTCTTTGGCCTACTAAAGTCTTGAAATCCCTGCACAGTAGGAATTTTCTGTGCATAGATGTTTAGCAAATAAACTTTTTCAATAAAGTTGAATGTGGCTATCACGAAGTTCTTTCTATAGCATCTGACTCTTAAATAAGCCCTGGAGAAGAAAGTGAGATATAGACAAGATATTGGCAAAATGGAGACTCTCATCTTTGACCTCCTAAGCCAGTATCTCCCAAACTACCTCCCAGAGGAGGTAGTTTGGAATACACTACCCCCCAGAGTACACGCCCTTCTCTGTCATTGTACTTGCCAGTTTTTTTTCCTAAGGTCCAAACTGAATAGGTTACAGACACACTCTTATTTTCTAAAGCAATAGTAATAGACAAGGTCTGACAACTAAATTCAGGAATACATCCTAGAAAACACACTACATACCTCATTGCTGAATACCACTGTGGTCACCTTTGAAGTCCTTCCCTTGGGAAGCTATGCACCACCTCCAAAGCCTAGCTCACCCTTCAAAATAATTTTGGAACTTTTTTTCTGAAATGGCCATCAAAGCTGTCATACTCTTAATGTCCTGAATGCCCTGTAAGTGTCTTCCTTTCAGTATTTCCTTTACCTTCAGGTAAAGAAAAAAGTCCCTGGGGCCAAATCAGGGAAGGGGGAAGAGTATACCAATATAGTTGTTTACTTGCTAAAAATTCCCTCAGAAACAGTGCTGTGTGAGCTGGTGCATTGACATGGTGCAAGAGCCATGAGTTTTTGGCCAAGATTTTCAGTTAAGATTTTTCCTAATTGTTTTTCTACCAATGTTTACTTGGTCTGCTATGCTTCTCATAATCAGCTGATGATTTTAACACACTTTGATGATTCTTTGCAATGTTTTCATCAGTTCTGCTAGTTAATGGCTGCTGTGAGCTTTCTTCATCAGTGATGCTTTCTCTCTCCTCAGAAAACAGTTTAATCCATTTGTACACTGCCATTTTCTTCATAGTATTGTCCCCATAAACTTGTACTAACATTTTACTTCGAATTTTACTTCCACAAGAAATTTAATGTTTGTTCATTGCTCTAATTCAAGCTCTGACATTCTTGCAATGGCATACAAAAACAGACAACAATCGTAATGAATGCCACTCAGCAAGACACTGACACACACTAACATGAACACAGCTGTGAGACACTGATATACCAAGATTATGAAACCTCACTGAGTTGTTTGTACAGTGTTGCCAATGTAAGAGCACAGTGGCAAGTTCACGAACTTAACTGTCAGACCTCGTAAATCTACTACAATAAGGTTAAATGAGTTTACAATCCTGTTGCAACAAATTACTCCATGAGGATTTCTAGTCCATAGACCAAAGTAGGGGTTTCTTCACATAATCATCCCTCTGGAAAAAAATAAAATAAATGCACTCTCGGTGTATTTTTCTTTGTTTCTTTGTTAGAAACATTGAATTCAGAAGAACTATATTTTAAACAAATTCAATTGGTGTACATTAACTGATATTTGACTGTTTGGAACCAGCATATTCATTATGTTGGAGATTGATTCTGCAAAGTAAAGAATGTAGAAGTGGATTTGAACTTGGGAAGGATTTGGTGTGAAGATGGACCTAGACAGAAGGGAGCAGGATATAAGAAGTTTGTGTCATTTATAAAGATGTGATTACATTCACACTCCTCAAGATCAGCTATGAAACCCTGCTTGGATTAGTTTTAAGCAGCACTCTCCTCTACCCTCCATAGCACTGTGCACTGTGCTAACCACCTTACTACTTATTACTGTGGTTGTCTACTTATGAGTTCATTTATCACATTTAGCTGTGATCATTTGGAGGCTGGGAATTTTTCTGTGTGTGTGTGTGTTTGTGCGTGTTTTTTTAATAGGAGCTTAAGTGGCATACGTTAATGGTATATATTTAAATTGTTCAATTTGATAAGTTTTGATTCATATATACACCCATTAAATCTTACGGCAGTCAAGGTAATGAACATATGTATTACCTCCAAAAGTTTCCTGGAGCCCCTTTATCATCCACGCCTCCTGTCCTTGTCAGCCTTTCCCAAAGTCCATCCCCAGAAGACCACTAGTCTGATCTTCTTTTTTTCCTTATAAGTATTTCCCTTTATTTTTTTTCTTCATATATATATATAAATGAATTTATGGGGTACAATGTGTTGATTTCATATACAATTTGGAATGCTTACATCACACTAGTTAATATATCCCTCACCTCATTTACCTAACTATTGTGTTAAGACATTTATACAGGTACCCTTGCAATATGCACCATAGGTGTGGTCCCACCATTCTCCCTCCCTCCATCTGACCTCTCTCCTCCCCTTCCAACCCCACCTTCTCTGTCCTTCATCCTAGGCCATAGTTGGCATCTATCTTGATATGAAAGTGTGATTGTAAATTGGTTTCATAATAGTACTGAGTACATTGGATATTTTTGCTTCCATTCTTGAGATACTTTACTAAGTAGGATATGTTCCAGCTCCATCCATGTAAACATAAAAGAGGCAAAGTCTCCATCTTTTTTAAAAGATGGTATACATGGTATACATATACCACAGTTTGTTAATCCATTCATGGGTCGTTGGGTACTTGGGCTTCTTCCATGACTTGGCAATTATGAATTGAGCTGCAATGAACAGTCTGGTGCATATATCTTTGTTGTAAAGTGATTTTTGGTCTTTTGGATATATACCTAGTAGAGGAATTGCAGGATCGAACAGCAGGTCTACTTTTAGATACCTGAATATTCTCCAAAGTTCTTTCCAAAAGGAATGTGTTAGCTTGCAGTCCCACCACCAGTGCAGAAGTGTTCCCTTTTCTCCACATCCACACCAATATCTATAGTTTTGGAATTTTGTTATGTGAGCTACTCTTACTGGAGTTAGATGATATCTCAAAGTACTAGTCTGATTTCTATCACTATAGATTTTTGTGCATTGTTAAGAATTTTATAAAAGTGGAATCATTCAATATGTGCTTTAGAGTGATCTGTGTCCTTTCACTCAGCATAATTAGTTTGATATTCATCAATGCTGCATTTAATAGTTCATTATTTTGTTATTTCTTAGTAATAGTATGTGAATATACCCCAATTAGTTCACTCACCTGTTCATGAATATTTGGATCATTTCCACCTTTTGTCTGATATAAATAAAGCTGTTATGAGTATTTATGTATAAGTCTTTGTGTAGATGTATGCATTCATATTGGAGGGGTAAATACATAGGGGTAAAATAGCTAGTCCATATGGTAGGTGTATTTTAATTTTTCAAAAAACTGACAAAGTATTTTCTAAAGTGGTTGTACTATTTCACATTCCCAGAAGCAATATCTAAAAGTTCCATTGCTTTCAGATAGTCAACACTTAACATGATCAGCCTTGATTTCAGCTGATCTAATAGTTGTGTAGTGGTGTCTTGCTATCACTTTAATTTGCATTTCTCTAATGAATACTTATATTGCACTTTTTTCTCATATACATAGTCTTGCCATACAAAAATATTCCTTGATTTTGCCTAGTAAATTTTTAAAAAATTGAGTTGCTTTTTTTTTTTTTTTTTTACACAGAGTCATACTCTGTTGCCTTGCACTAAAGGCTATGGTGTCATAGCTCACAGCAACCTCAAACTCTTGAGTTCACCTGATCCTCTTGCCTCAGCCTCCTGAGTAGCTGGAACTATAGGTTACTGCCACAACGCCTGGCTGTTTTTAAGAGATGGGGGTCTTGCTTTTTCTCAGGCTGGTCTTGAACTTTTGAGCTCAAGCAATCCACTTGCCTCAGCCTCCCAGAGTGCTAGGATTATAGGTGTGAGCCACTATGTCCCACCTTATTAATGAGTTTTGAGAGTTCTTTATCTATTCTGGATGTAAGTAAGTACTTTAGCACTGCAGTCCCCGACCCCTGAGGTGTGAACTTGAATGGTCCTAGGCCTTTTAGGGAACAGGGCGCACAACAGAAGGTAAGTAGGTAAGTGGAGGGTGAGGAGCAAGAGAATATTCACCTGTATTTACAGCTGCTTAAGATTCACCACCTATCAGATAAGTGGCTGGATTAGATTCTTACAGAAGTGTAAACCCTATTGTAAACTGTGCATGTGAGGGATGTAGTTGGGGGCTCCTCATGTGAATCTAAGACCTAATGACTTGACGTGGAGCTGAGGTGGCAATACTGGGACAGGGGAGTGGTTGCAAATAGAGATTATCATTAGCAGAGATGTTTGCCTGAACAGAGACCATAATAAATCAATTGTTTGCAGACTTTTATCAAAATCATTTCCCTCCATTGTCCATGGCAAAATTCTCTCCCGTGAAACTGGTCTCTGGTGTCAAAAAGGTTGGAGACCACTGCTTTATTTGATTTGCCAAGTATTTTCTCTCAGACTGTGATGTATCTTTTCATCTTCTTTTAATATCTTTTAAACAGCAGAAGTTTACATTTAAATAAGGTCTAATTTATCCATTTGTTGCTTTCTGAGTTGTGTTTTTATTGTCATAGCTAAGAAACCCTTTTACTCTTATGTTTGCTTCTGAAAGTTTTATTTTAAGTTTCATATTTAGGTGTGTGATTCATTTTGAATTATTTCATAATGGTGTGATAAATAGATAAATATTCTTTTTTTGTCTTCTTTTTTGGCATATAGATATGCAATTATTTTAGCATGATTTTTTGAAAAGACTATCCTTTTTCATTGAATTACCTTTAAACATTTATTGAAAGCTAGTTTTCTGTATACATGTGGATCTATTTCTGAATTCTCAGTTATGTTACATTGATAAATTCATCTTTTTTTACATTGATACCGCATTGTCTTGATTGCTATAGCTTATCACTATAGCTACGTCATTAAATATGAACTATCTGATTTTGAATCAATAGTTGGTTTATTATATCTCAAACAAGAAGGAGTGCAATTAATCAAAGTATGCACCTAAACTATCAGCAACATGGTGCCATCTTAACAGTAGCTTGTGCGTACCAGTAGCAAAGAAGCTCAGGGAGGGAGTGGTAATGAAACTTCCACAGGCCTTTTCCACTGCTCATTGAGAATTGCATATTTTTTCTTGAAAGAAGTGGTTCAAAGCCTGAAAGAAGTGGCAGCCAGCTGGTGCAAAGTCTGGTTAATATGATGGATGACAGAGAGTTTCCAGTATTGTTTAAAGATTATTGTTTGCGCACTGTCTTGCAAGAGGATTGAGTTGTCTCTATTGACCAATCTTGGCTACTTCATCACAAGCATCCTCATCATTTCATCTAACTACTTGCAGTAGACATCCACTGTAATTGACTGACCAGGTTCCACGAGGCTGCAGCTGAACCACCAAATAGATACCATTAGCTCTTTTTGATGATATTTGGCTTTGGACTGTGTTTCAGCCCTTCATCTTTATCCAACTATAGTGCCAAGTCATTACAATTATCAGAAAGAAGCCATTTCCCATCTCATGTAACACATACAGTGTAGAAATGGTTCACTTTTATGTCATGACAGCAAAAACAAGGCAAGCTTTGAGAGGCTTCTGATGTTCATTCATATAGAACTATCTATCCAGATTCTTCACCTTGCTGATTTGTTTCAAGTGGTCCAATATTATTGGAATAGTAAAGTCAAAACTTGCTGCTAATTCACGCCTAGGTTGAAATGAATTCACTTCCACTATAGCTTTCATCTCATCATTATCCACCTTGGTCTCAGATTGCTCACATAGTTCATTTTCAAGATTAAAATCACCAGAATAGAATTTCTCAAGTCATTGAAATACTGTGTGTTCATTAGTCACATCCTTCCCAAATACTTCATTATTTTGAGCTGTCTGTATTGCATTGTTTCCACAAAGAAACCGTATTCAAAAATAACATGAATTTTTGACTTATCATGATTTCACAAATACCATTCTAAAAGAAATTTGAAGGTTAATCAGAAGCCAAAGTGCATGTTTGAAAGAATGAGGATGTATCTTCACAATAAAAATAAAACAATAAGTTTCTAAGTGAAATGTCAGAGATACACACATCAATTGCCAAACATAGTACTTTAAGGAAATCAGACATTTCATACTTAACATCCTGCAATAAGTCTGAAAATCAAGTAGTGTTAATTCAACTTTGTTCTTCCTTTTGTTCTTACTTTAGCTTTGTTCTTCTATTGAAAAACAAGTTGTTTTGTGTATTTGAGGTTTTTTGAATCTCCAGAAATATGTTTGAATCATTTTGCAAATATTCACACACAAAAAAAACCATTCTGAGGTCTTGATGGGTTTGACTTGAGTCTGTATATCAATTTGGGGAGGTCTGACATTTAATAATACTGTCTTCTGATGCATAAACTTGGTATAGCTCTCCATTTATTTGTTTTCTTTAATTTTCATCAGCAATACATTGTAGTTTTCTGTGTGTAGTTCTTGTACAGATTGTCAGGCTTATCCTTAAGTATAGTATGATATTTTGATGCTATTATAAATTATACGGTATTTTTTTAAATTGCAATTTCTAATTCTTCACTGTGATTGTGTAAGCATATGACTGATTTTTTCCCCAACAGATCTTGAATCCTATAAACCATGTTAACCTTACTTATTCCTTATTTGTTCTAATTGCTTTTCTGTAGTTTCTACTACATTTTCTACACTGACAATCATATTATCTGTGGAAAAAGGCAGTAATGGTTCTTCCTTTCCAATATGTATGCTTTTGCTCTTTTTTCTTTTTATTTCACTTGCTATAATCACTGGCAAAAATTCGAATTAAAATGGGGAGAGCAGATTTCCTCCTCTCAAAGTGGAGAGCATTCTTTGTTAACCATTAATTTGTTTGGATTTTGTGAAAGGATTTTAGGCTTTTTACACAACTTTTGAAGAGATTATATAGATTTTCTCTTTTGTTTGTTAATATGGTGAATTATATTAATTTTAAAATATTATACCAACCTTACAATCCCAAGATACACTAATATTCTTTTTATATACTCTTGCACTCTGCTTACCAGAATTTTTTCATGGGCTGGGCATGGTGGCTCACACCTGTAATCCTAGCACTCTGAAAGGCTGAGGCAGGTGGATTGCCTGAGTTCACAAGTTAGAGACCAGCCTGAGTCAGAGCAAGATCTTGCCTCTAAAAAAAATAGCTGGGCGCTGTGGCAGGTGCCTGTAGACCCAGCTACTTGGGAGACTGAGCCAAGAGAATCACTTAAGCCCAGGAGTTTCAGGTTGCTGTGAGCTGTGATGCCATGGCACTCTACCGAGAGCAACAAAGTGAGTGAGACTCTGTCTCAAAAAAAAAAAAGAATTTTTTCATCTATGTAATCTATGTCATCTCACATACATGCACACTGTAATCTATGTCATCTCACATACATGCACACTGTAATCTATGTCATCTCACATACATGCACACTGCAATCTATGTCATCTCACATACATGCACACTGTAATCTATGTCATCTCACATACATGTACGCTGTAATCTATGTCATCTGACATACATGTACGCTGTAATCCATGTCATCTCACATACATGTACGCTGTAATCTATGTCATCTCACATACATGTACGCTGTAATCCATGTCATCTCACATACATGTACACTGTAATCTATGTCATCTCACATACATGCACACTGCAATCTGTCATCTCACATACATGCACACTGCAATCTATGTCATCTCACATACATGCACGCTGTAATCTATGTCATCTCACATACATGCATGCTGTAATCCATGTCATCTCACATACATGCACACTGTAATCTATGTCATCTCACATACATGCACACTGTAATCTATGTCATCTCACATACATGCACACTGTAATCTATGTCATCTCACATACATGCACACTGTAATCTATGTCATCTCACATACATGTACACTGTAATCTATGTCATCTCACATACATGCACACTGTAATCTATGTCATCTCACATACATGTACACTGTAATCTATGTCATTTCACATACATGCACACTGTAATCTATGTCATTTCACATGCATGTACACTTTTGGTCTGTAGTTTTCTTGATTTGCCTAATTTTGGTTTTCGTATCAGAATAATGCTAGACTTAATTAAAGTATTCCTTCTTCAATTTGCTTGAAGAATTTGTGTATAATTGGTACACAAATATCCAATTCATGAGATATTTGGTAGACTCCACCACTACAGTCATTTCAGTTTGTAGTTTCCTTTGTAGGAATATTTTTAACTATAAATTAAATATCTTCTCTAGACATCGCATTATTCGGTTTACTTAATTTTTTTTCTTTTAGTGACCTTTGGGAGTCTGTGACTTTTGAGGGATTTATTCATTTTATCTAAGTTGTTTAAAATATTCTCTTATTATTTTTAATAGCCATAGTGGTATCACCTCGACAGTGCACCATCTTGGTAATTTGCATCTTTTTTCTTTTTCTTCTGAAAGTTTAGGTAGAGACTTATAAATTTTTTTCATCTGCTCATAGAACCAGATTTTAGTGCCTTTGATTTATTTCTGTTCTTTGGGGTTTGCTATTTCACCACTTTCCTCTCTGATCTTTTAAAAGTTTGTTTCTGCTGCTAACTGTGAGATTTATTTGTTCTTCTAGTTTCTTATGCTTCAAACCAAGGTCATTGATTTGAGACATTTTCCTTTTCTAATAAAGATATTTATGTTATAGATTCTTCTAAGTCAGGTATTAGAATACCTTTTCTGTAAAAACCAAATAATAAATACTGTAGATGTTGCAGGCTCTAGAGTCTCAGTTACAATTACTCAACTCTGTCATTGTTGTGTAAAGCAGCCATAGAGGATATGTAAAAAGTTAATGTGGCTGTTTCAAAAGAACTTTACTAGCCAAAATAGCAGATGGGTTGGATTTGGCCCATCGGCCTAGTTTGTCATTTCCTTCAATTCCCGTTGCAAGTACTGCTTTAACTGTCTTCAACAAATTTTGATCTGGTGTGTTTCCGTTTTCATTTAGTTAGAAATATTAACTTTTTTTTATCTGTTTTTCTGATCCATGATTTTCTTAAAAGAGTGTTATTTAGTTTTTAAATATTTGGGGCCTTTATAAACACTTTCAGTTATTGATATCTAATGTAGTTCCCTTGGGGTCACGCAGAACACAGTTTGGTTTGAACTCTTTTACATTTGTTGAGACTTGCTTTATGGCCCAGAAAATAATCTATTTCAGTAAATGTCTGTGTTCATTTGGAAAAAAATGTGTATTCTGCCATTGTTGAGTGGAGTGTTTGATAAATATGTATTAGGTCAAGCTGATTGATACTGGTTTTCAAGTCTTCTAAATCAGTATTGATTTTCTGTCTACTTATCCTACAATTATTAAGACAGGGATATTCAAATCTCTAGATATAATTATGAATTAGTCCATTTCTTCTTACAGTTTTATTTTGGGGAGTTTATATTTTTCTCTGTCTGAAAGATCCTCTTTAACATATTTTGTAGTGTTTAGTGATCATAAATTTTTTCAGCTTGAAAACAGTCTGAAAACATTATTTTTTCATCTTTTTTTAGAGATTGTTTTACTGAGCATAGAATTCTAGATTGGGGTTTATTTTTTATAATTTTTTCAGCACGTTAAAGATCTTGCTCCACTCCCTTTCTTGCTTGCATTGTTTCTGACAAGAAATCTGTCATCTTCATGTTTTTTCTTCAGTGTATAATATATCATAGCTTTTTATATCTTTACCACTGATTTTCAGCAATTTATGATAAGTACCTTGGCGTAGTTTTCTTCATGTTTCTTGTGCTTGGGGTTCATTGAGGTCCTTAAACCTGTGGGCTCATAGTGTTCACCAAATTTGGAACATCTTTGACTATTGTTTCTTTTATTATTATTTTTTATTTCCCTCCCTTCCTTTAAGTGCCCCAATTACATGTTTACTATACTGCTTTATTTTTCCTGAAGGCTAGTGAAGATCTGTTAAACTTGGGTGTGTGTGTGGAGGGGGCTCCTCTCCTTCATTTTAGATAATTTCTATTGCTATGTCTTCGAGCTCACTAATTTTTCCTTCTGCAGAATGTGATCTGCTATTTCTCCAACCAGGATATTTTTTCACTGCATGCTATAGTTTTCATTTCTATAAGTTCAGTTTAGTTGGTTCTTTTTTTCTATCTTCCATGTCTATACTGTGCTTGTTCAGTTTTTCTGTAGGTATTAAACATATAGAATACAGTTGTAACAACTATTTAATGTCCTTGTCTGCTAACTCTACCATCTGTTCCAGTGCCTGGTCAGTTTTGATCAATTCATTTTCTCCTTATTATGAATTTTATTTGTCTACTTTTTACATATCTGGAAGTTTTTTTTTTATCAGATCCAGATATTGTGAATTTTACCTTGTTCAATGTTGGATATTTTTTATTGCTATAAATATTCTTGAACTTTGTTATTGCATGCAGTTAAGTTAGATGGAGCCATTTCAGACCCTTGGGTCTTGCTTGTAACATTTGTTTGGCAAAATTGCAGCTCCAATTAATTTAGTGCTTTTTATTCCCTGGTACTGAGGCAAATCCTTCTACTCAATGCTTCATGAAATATAAAGTTGACTGGTAGAATAGGCAATTCTGAATAGTGCTTAATACTGCTTCCTCCAATCCTTCCCCCAGTGCTGAATACTGCTTCCTCCAATCCTTCCCCCAGTGCTGAATACTTCTTCCTCCAATCCTTCCCCCAGTGCTGAATACTGCTTCCTCCAATCCTTCCCCCAGTGCTGAATACTGCTTCCTCCAATCCTTCCCCCAGTGCT
>CAUYRH010155465.1:0-26340 GCA_963574655.1 Perodicticus potto | reverse complement strand
TTCTCTCTCCCTACTTGAAATCTCTCCCTCTACCAGGAGCTTTGGTGTTTTCTGTATTCTTTTCTGTAAATCAATTCTGCCTTATCTTGGACGGGTGGGGGGGGGAAATAATGTAATGAAGAATAATAAAATACATGTATTTAAAAAAAAAAAAAAGAAAAGAAAATATCTTGAACATCATTAAGTATAAAGGGTATTCGATTAAAACCCTAATGAGATACACTACAAATCCATTAGAAAGACTAATGTTTTAAAAATTAACCATATCAGGTGTTAGTGAGAATGCAGACCAGGAGGAACTCAGTTTCACTGTTACTGGGAGTACAAAATGGTACAACCACTTTAGAAAAGTTTGGCAGCCTCTTAAAAACCTTTGCACATACCTACCACAAAATCTAACCAAAATAATTAAAAGTATATATCCAAAAACTTTTACACACACGTTCATAGTAGTTTCATTTATAATAAGCAAAAGCTGAGATAGCCCAAATATTATCTGCAGGTGAGTGGTATAATCATAAGATGAAGCGCTACTTAGCAGTAAACAGGAACGAGCTACGGATTGCACAGCTCAGCATGCAGTAATATGAATGAATCTCAACACCGCTATACTGAGTGAAAGAAACCAAGAAAAAATTGTTTTAAAAAAAGCATACACACTGTATTTATACCCATATGAAAAAGGATAGAATATCCAAACTATAGAACAGAAAGCAAATAAGTTATGTTGTTGTCTGGGAATGGAGCGAAGAAAGGGTGGATTACAGAGTGGTGTGAGAAAGTTTTAGGCGTGTCAGAAGCATGTGTAATCTTTATTGTGGTGATGGTTTTACTGGTGTATACATAGTCAGAAATGATGAAATATGTACAATGTAGTATATACTTTAAATATACTGCAACTTTTTAAAAATTAGCCATCCATCTTATTATTCAGTTGAAGGTAATATGTTTTTTTCCTCTGACTGTTTTCAAGATTTCTCTTCCTCTTTGGACATTCAACAATTCGGTTTATTAAATTCTTTTGTATTAATACTTCTTGAGGTTTATGGATTTCCTCAATTTCTGGGGCTTAATGCATTTTTTTTATGAAAATGCATGAAACATTTACCAAAATTCTTTGTATTAATACTTCTTGAGGTTTATAGATTTCTTCAATATCTGGGGCTTGATGTATTTTTTTTTTAATTTGAGGTAAATTCCCATGCAGTAGTTTTTCAAATACTTCCCATCCCTATCTTCTCCTCTCTCCTAATGGGCCTTTAATTGTACATATAGGAGAACTTTTTTCCTCATTCCATATTCCCATGTGCTCTTTCCTACCTTGCCCATCCTTTTTTCTCTTGTTTTCTCTTCAAATTTCTGCTATTTTCTATTGACTTGTCTTCCAATTCATTCAGCCTTCCCTCTTTTCATATCAACCTGCTTTAAAGTCTAAGCTGTTAACATTTTCATTTCACAAATTATATTTTTCACTGTAGACTTTCTATTAAATTGTTTTCATAGGCGGCACCTGTGGCTCAAGGAGTAGGGCACTGGTCTCACATACCAGGGGTGGCGGGTTCAAGCTCGACCCCAGCCAAAAACTGCAAAAAATACGGCTTGGCGCCTGTGGCTCAACGGGGTAACGCACCAGCCACGTACACCTGAGCTGGCGGGTTCAAATCCAGCCCAGGCCAGCCAAACAACAATGACAGCTGCAACCAAAAAATGGCCAGGCGTTGTGGCGGGCACCTGTGGTCCCAGCTGCTTGGGAGGCAGAGGCAGAAGACTCGCTTGAGCCCAGGAGTTGGAGGTTGCTGTGAGCTGTGATGCCACAGCACTCTATCCAGGGTGACAGCTTGAGGCTCTCTCTCAAAAAAAAAAAAAAAAACTGCAAAAAATAAATGAAGAAATAAAAATAAATTATTTTCATAAGTTTGTTTTTGTGATTAAATTTTCCACTTTAAAAGTCTAGAAGTATTTTATAACCACCTACAAGATACCCATAAGAAAATAGAATAGGCTGAGTGGCTTAGACAGCAGACAATTGTCATTTATAGTTCTGGAAGCTGGGAAGTCCAAGTTAAAGGTTCTGGAAGTTTTGGTTTCTGGCTTGCAGAGGGTCACCATCCCCCAGATCCTTACATGGTCACGAGAAGCTCTGTCTCTTCCTTATTTTAATAAGAGCATGAGCTTCATTAAGGGCCTCCCCTCAACAGCCTCATCTGAACTGATCACCTCCCAGAGACCACATCTCCTAATGATGGAATGTTGGGAATTCGGGCTTCACCATATAAATTGAGGGCGACAAAAACATTCAGTCCCTAGCAATGCCCTTTGGATGAACTATCACTGTAATCACAGAAGCTTGTTTCTTTGCTATATACTAAACTCATTCTAAGTAAAAGTGAGCCAGGCTATGTAAAACTAAGCTTGCTTTCTGGTTGCTGATTCTACAATAGTGGAAAGTTTTTTCTTTAACTTTTTTTCCTCTAACACACACGACAAGCCATTTTGCATACAAAAATTTAATTCATTGTTTTACATGCACTCAAATCCTTTGAGTCACCTTCATTTTATTGGGTGGATAAACAGACCAATCTACACATTTTATCCAGTCTGTTGATGAAACATAGGGTGGGGAAAAATAGTCTAAGAATTAGCAACTACAGATTTCTGATCGCAACCTGCCATGAACTAGTTTTGTGGCTGTAACGAAGTCAAACAAATTCTGTGAGCTTCTAGATTCACATTTGAAAGAATAGGAATAAAAGTATTCATCTTCTGCCTTTCTGTGTAAAAGAGCAATTTTAAGGTGCATGGGACAAAGGATATAAAACTGCTTCGTAAAATCTACAGTATACAAAATAACCAACTATCCCATACATGTTTTGAATAAATGCCAGATAATATGCTTTGCTGTAACAAGTGATATAAACTTGAGGATCCAAGATTCACATGCCTCTCATCTCAGTCACTGCCACACAAATCATAGCACCTGTCAGGGAAGCAGTTCCATGAGACAGGATAGGATAGTTTTCCAAAAGAATGCGTAGAGAATATGGAAATAAGCTAAGCGAAGACATAAAAATACTGTATTCTTCATCCTAAGTCCACTCCATCCATTACTTTCTTGAGTTTCCTCTCTGCTGCCCTCACCGCCGACCTTTCTTGCTCTCTTTGGTATTCCAGACGTGCCCTTCCCATCTTAAAACATCTGATATTTTCTTTCTTCCAGCCTGAATGTCATTTCCCGGGTATACACTGCATTACTTCGAACAGGATCAGGTCTCTTCCTGAAAATGGAGAGGGGACAGAGGAGGAAGGGGGAGAAGAACGGCAGAAAGTGGAAAGGGCAGAACGTCACCACTCTGAAGAATAAGAGCCCCAACTTGCCACCGCCAACACATCATCACATTTGTAGATCAAGCCACACTGGGGAAAGCAGATCAGACTGGAAGGCAGAGAAAATGCTTGCAGGTGTAAAAGAATAGATTTGTCCAGAGGTGACTGGTCACAGAGTTAAAAATCAGGAATCTAAAAATAAATCTGTTTCTGTGAGTCAAGGCTGTATCTGCAGCTAATGTCGTAACACCTGTGGGTTTGAATTTGGGACAGGCGGATGGTGAACATTTCTGCTTCTGACATCCCCAGCAAACCTGATTGATTTTTATTGAAACTGCACTCAGCTATTGTATTATTTCCAATTTTCTGCATTAGTCCATTGTGTGTTGCTATAAAGGAAATACCCGAGAATGGGTAATTTATAAAGGAAAGCTCATGGTTTTACAGGCTGTATGAGAAGCAGGGAGCTGGCATCTGCTTCTGCTGAGGGCTACATGGGGCTTCCAATCAAGGCAGACGGTAAAAGAGGAGCAGGGCATCACATGATGAGAGAGAGAGAAACACAGAGAGAGGGGGGAGGTGATGCGGGGATGCCATGCTCTTTTTTATTTTTTATTTTTTTATTAAATCATGGTTGTGTACATAAATGCAATCGTGGGGTACAACGTGCTGGTTTTATATACAATTTTAAATATTTTCATTGAGCTGGTTGACATAACTTTCATGACATTTTCTTCATTATTGTGTGCAGACATTTATATTCTACATTTAGTAAGTTTCACCTGTACCCTTCTAAGATGCACCCGAACAGCCAGCTCTCACATGAACTAGTGAAACCAATGGAGAACTCTCGTTATTATTGGGAGGCACCAAGTCCGTTCAGAGGGATCGGCCTGCATGACCTACAGTCCTCCCCCTTGGCCCCACTTCCACCACTAAAACTCAAATTTCAGCATGAGATTTGGAGGAGCCAAACCCTGAAACCATATCAACCATTTACCTTAACCCTGAGGCATGGGAGTCTGTGATGTTTATGAGTTTAGATGAAACATGCACACTTTGCTTTCTTCGGAAGTTACCTCCCTTGTAATTTAAATGGGATCCTATTTTTTGCCTTTGCTCTCTGTTCTTTCCAATTTATAGACATTGGAATATTATAATATCCTTTTGTTACAAATCACTACTTCATAGATACTTTACCTTTTTAATTAATCTAAGTTTAATTTTAAAGACAACCATCAAATCTAGAAATTGGCTTTTGAAAATAAATATAAAAATCATTTCAAAAGTCTGATTGAACACTACTAATTCTCTGTGTGGTCCGGTTGGTCATTCTGCAGCCCTAGTGAAGGGGTGGGACTGTGGAGGTCGTTGTCCTGGCTAAGAAGTCATGGTGGGTGCATTTTAGACTTCACAGACTGCATAGTAGCTTTTACCTTTCTAAATAAACATCTGATTGTGTCCAGCCAGTGGAACATCCCAAGGCACATTCTCGTTCTTAAAATGGCTCAAAATAAGTACACATTTATCTTGCAAATTTTACACCACTTAACATTGTGTACACGAAGAGAAAATCTCTTGCCTTACAATGACCGTGTGCCCAGCCTTCCCTTGGTGGGTAGAGGGGTATCTACCATGCCAAGAGCCTCACATTTGGGGGAAGTCAGGCTGGCTTTCCCTACTATAAATATAGCAGCTGCCTCTGCTAGTGGAAACAAAAGGGCAAATGACCTGTGTTGCGATGTCAGAAGCAGGGATGAAAGTTGCCAAGATTGTAGAGATCCTTAGAAGGTCTTCCTTGGGCAAAGTAAATGAGGGGATGAAAGGGGCAAGGCACATAAAGGCGGTGTTCCGGAAAAACATTTTGCCAAACGTAGAAACGATCTGTGTGTGCCTTCTAAAGGAAATGGAAACCATATGTTTCTGATTCATTTACATGTAATCCATCAAAATATTATTTTGTAAGAGATATTTAACATCCAAGAAACCTGCCAAGCCTTCTTATAAACATTTTTTCCCAAAAAACAGCTGCATGGAGGCAGCTGTGCAAGAAGTTATCCTTGAAAAATGGAACTTGTTTCAAAGTCTCGACCACACTTTAAACTTCCCAAGGGCAGCCTGGAAAGATTGAAATAGCACAGGCTTTGGAGTTGAACAGATCCGAATTTAAAACCTGGCTTACCTCTTATTAACCTTCGTAAACATGTATTTCCACATATTTATTCATTTGTTTAATGTTTAATTTGTGTCAAGCAGAAGATGCGATACTAAATTAGGAATACAATAGCAGAAAAGTAGAATAAACAATATCCCTGTTCTCATTAATCTAATTACTCAGCTTACCTGAGCCTGTACATCCTCGTTCTCAGGGATGGAGCTAGTACCGCTCATCCCAAAAGTTCTTCATCATTCAGCAAGTAACACAACTCCTGGCATGCAAAATACGCTCAGCAAAATGAGTTCTTTTACATTGTCAACCTCTTTCTAATTGAAGCCATTTTCCCACCTCAATCGTGTGCACATACCCTCACACCAGGCCCGTGCTCCTCTCCCATCCACAGGCCCACGATCACTGGAATGGCTCACATCTGTGTGTCTTATTATCCACGAGCTCAAAGGGCTCCTTTCTCAGAAATGCAAAATAGTATTGGAAGAAGTAGGTAACGGTTTTTATTGGGGATAGGGATAAAAGCATAAACTTGGGAGTCAGGAAAAACTGGACATGAATTTGAAATTTTCCATTCATGATCTTTTTATCCCGGGGGGTTCTGAGCTTTGGCTTATACATCAGAAAAATGGCATTCAAATTACCTAAGGTGCCTGGAACAAGCTAAATAGAATAAAACACGGGAGATGCATAGCCCAATACTGGTAGATCTCATTATTTCCATAAAGAGTAAATCAAAATGTTTCCTTTCAAAGGTTTAACATTCAAAACCATAATCCTGCAATCTTCTTGGTAGATTGCAAGGTAGGCAATGTGATAAAATCATCAGTTCCACTCACCAAACATATATCTATAGCCATTGAGTCTCTTTTACATGGCCACGATTAAATCTCCATAATAAGAATGCAAATACAAATGTGGTTCGCTATTCTTGATTAATATTTTCATGGCAGACATGACTAATCAATCACAAAAAACTTTTCCTCTAAGCACATGCAGCCTCCAACTCCTTTTCTCAACATCTGAAGCAGCCACTGCAAATCGTTTGGAGCTGGCGGGTCAAATTCCCCTATTTGTATACCTGATCTAATACATCAAACGGGCTGCGTGATCCACTCTCCTGAAAATTCCAGTCTAGTCAACAGACATTTATTTATCACTTGTCATGTGTCTGGCCATGGAGATATAAAGACACACAAGCTATGATCCTGAGAATCAGATGTACTACAAGGATGAATGAACAATTGCTAAATAGATATATGAACAACATGTATCTATTTAACAATAGAGGGAAAAAAGGTTATAGAATTGAAAGAAAGAAAGATTTTTTTCATCCTATTTGCTCACTCATCTATCCAAAGTAGTGACAATAGATCTAGCAAATTGTAAAGATTAAAAATTGCTGAGAAAGGGAAGGAGGGAGAGGTTGGGGGGGTGTCAAGGGATGTGATACACCTTATGTGGTACACCTTTGGGGGGCAGGACACAAATGTAACAGGGTCCTTGTGTAACAAAAACAGTGTAACCTGGTTCTGTGTACCCTCAATGAATCCCCAACAATAAAAATTAATAATAATAAAAACATAAAAATTGTTAATCAAGGGCCAGACACAGTAGCTCACACCTGCAATCTCAGCACTCCGGGAAGCTGAGGCAGGTGGACTGCTTGAGCTCAGAAGTTCAAGACCAGCCTGAATAAGACTAAGATCACATCTCTAAAAAATAGAAAAATTAGCCAGGCATTGTGGCAGGCTGAGGAAGCTGAGGCAGGAGGATCTCTTGAGCCCAGGAGTTTCAGGTTGCTGTGACCTCAGTTGCCTCCATGGTACTCTACAGTAGGTAACAGATTAAGACTCTGTCTCAAAAAAAAAAAATTGTTAGTCAAATGAGTGACAGTGAATTTGCTAAGGACCTACTCTGACCATCTGATTTTTTTTTTATCTCAAGAATGATGCATACTGGCCAGGAGTGGTGGCTCATGCCTGTAATCCCAGCACTTGGGAGGCCAAGGTGGGTGGATTGCCTGAGCTCACAGGTTCAAGATCAGCCTGATCCAGAGCAAGACCTCATCTCTAAAAAATTAGCCAGGTGTTGTGTTGGGCGCTTGTAGTCTCAGCTACTTGGGAGGCTAAGGCAAGAGAGTCACTTAAGCCAAGGAGTTTGAGGTTGTTGTGAGCTATAATACCACAGCACTCTACCAAGGGCGACAAGTGAGACTCTGTCTTAAAATAATAATAATAATAATGATGATGATGATGATGATGATGATGCATATTATGTAGGGAAGTTGGGGGACATCAAAAGGAGAGATCAGTACCAACGCTAGGTCTTGAAGGACAAGACACCCTCTCCCAGAGAGAAGAAGAAAGACATTCAGGCAGAAAAAGTTACCCAAACACATACAAACAAGCATGAAAGACCATTCCTGGCCTAATGATACTTTATATTTTTGCAGATTTGAAATTTATGCCTAGCCAGGATACTTCCTAAGTTTAGACAGACAGATAAAAAAATAATGCCTGTGGCCAAACGGAACAGAGTTAGGTCAAAGGAAATTGATGAAAGACGCCAAAGAGAGAAGCCGCTCTTCACTGGCTTGGGATTTCACTAATGCTATTTTTCCCAGCATTCACTGCTGCCTGCTTGATCATTAGCACCCGAACATCTTGTTTGTTTCTACCAGACGGAAGTAATATACAATTATGCAAATTATCTTAACTCCAAGTAAAGAATCACAGGCCAGTCAATAATGTTGATGCATTATGAAAGGGCAGCTCCTCCTGGAAGAAATAACACGAAGAGCCGATCGCAAGCAAACATTTTGAAGCCTGCCGAGGCCTGGTCCCTGCAGCGCAATCTATTATCATATTTCCACATAATTAGTTTGTTTTCCACTTGAAATCAAAAAACGATTCGACATTGCCTTCCCTGCCTCAGGATGGAAGAGCATCCTGTGGAATTCTCCTGCGAAGGTTCATATGGTGAATAATTAGTGAGAATTAATCTGTGGAAATTAAAGTTTGGAATATTGTAGAACTCATGAATAGTGCATGGTATGATTTGGGTGGAGGGAGAGACGTGGGGCACTTCCCTGGTAGACAATCGTGGATGACTGCTGGTGATCTGGTTTTTAATCAGTGCTGTGTGAGCCGGAGGGTTGGAGATGGCTGCAGGCAGTGGAGAAACACTGTCAAATTCTTACAGGCAGAGGAAGCATTTCCAGAGAGGCCTATCTCTGAGTTTCTTTCAGTAGTTTTTATTTGGAAACCTCGGGATCAGAGGGGTGGCCTCCCAAGGACGCTGACAGCATTAACCACTCTTATCCTCACAAGTTCAAGGATTTTATAATCTTTGCTTTTATTACCTCATTTTACTCATGAGGAAACTGGAGTCGCCAGCTTCTACTGAGATCAGAGAGCAAGTCTTGTTGATGGCAAAAGCTGATAGCTTAAGGGTAAAAATTCTAGCTTAAGGGTAAAACATCAGACTGACGGAGGCTCAAATTTATAATCCACCTATCAGTTTCCTCTACTTAAAGGTAGATATGGTGAAGTTATATGTTTTATAAAGTTTTATGAGAGTTACGTGCAATAGTACATATAAAGCCTTCTCACAATATCTGCACGTAGTAAGAACATAATTATATTTATGTTAAAATATTAATATAAATTCTTGCTCCTAGATTACTCTGACATGCAAAAATATAAGCATCTCCTCACGCCTCAAGCTCCTTAAATGATTTCAAGATCAAGTTATAACTCCCTTTCTCCTACAGCCCTATAGTGGCAGTTTTCCCAAGCATCTGTTTACCTGAAAATAATTTTAAATGGAAACTTTGCAAGTGATCAGCGTTAATGTCTCCGATTATTAAGTGACTGGAAAAATGGGACAGCAGGAAGACGCAGCAGGGGAGCATTTTTTTAGAGGTAGAAAGCAAAGTTATTTTTTGTAGATTATAGAGTGGTTTTATTTTCCACGGCTGCGGCACACTTGAGCCGTAGTTTCTTATGATGACTAGAACAATATGGTCACCAGAGCTAAAAATACAGGAAGAGTAAAAGAAAACAGAGCACGTTTCAAAGAAACAAACAGTTTATTTTTTCCCAATTATAAATGTAAAATTTTATATAAAAGTATGTAAACCTAGAAGGAAAAATTCACCACAGCCTTCAGGATCTTTTCTGTTAACATTTTTGACATTTTATGTGCTTTTTTCCAATTATTTTTTTCTGGGCATATTTTTCGATAATTGTTGTCATACCACATCTGTAATTTAAATTTTATTTTCACTTAGAATGGTAAAATAAACATTTTTTATCAAGGCGCAAATAGCACGAGCATTTTCTTTTAAGTGAGGCACAGTCCCCAACCAGAATAAAAATTGCTCTTAAAACCAGGAATCGTTTTCGGATTCAAAGATCACCTTTTGTTTCTTTCTCAGAG
The DNA here is from genome assembly GCA_963574655.1 of Perodicticus potto. Lineage (NCBI taxonomy): Eukaryota > Metazoa > Chordata > Mammalia > Primates > Lorisidae > Perodicticus > Perodicticus potto. The sequence goes on along the minus strand of CAUYRH010155465.1, from coordinate 16,406 downwards.
AGAGTGGTTTCCCATCCAAATGCACATTTGCCTCTCAGGCATCTGTTGGATTTGGAAGAGGTTTCCAGATTGAGTTGAGAAATGGTCATTAGAGTTAAGCTGCAGCTTCAATCTTGAAAATGAATGAATGGATCCAGGCCAGTCCTTTGGCGGGGACCCAGTCTTTAAAATCCAGCAGAACAATGAGTATGTGGCTTCGCAGCCAGCTGGTATCAGACTTGGGCAGGGAGAGTGTCAAAATATTAGTGACTTTTTTACATTTGTCAAAGCTGAGGCCAATACAAGAAATGCAGACAGCTTGCAAATGTGGGTTGTGTACCAAAGGGTTTGTGTGTGTGTGTGTGTGTGTGCACCCACGCGCATGCACGCATTTTCAACCGTGCCCACCGGATGTCAACATTTCCTTGCTTTCTATTTCTATAGCAAAGACAGAGTGAAATAAGAAAAACATTCTAGATTTATCATCAACGCATCAACCACTAATTTATTACAACAGGACAATGTACTCAACTGGGATAAAGAGGCCATCAGCATTCCCATGGCAATCCCTCCTTTTCTTTCCTTGGTTTATAACTCATCTGCTTACTCAGTTGTTCCTGAACCTGGCAGGCAAGGTCTCAGTGGGAGAATAAATATATTTATACAAAGTGTTTAAGAAAGACTGCCCACATTGAGTTAGAAAAATAAGCATATGCTAGTGCTGTCTGGCACTCTCTTTGCAAATCCTGTATCTCTCCAAAAGGGAAAAAAAAAAGTCTACAACAGAACATTTTTATTTTATTTTTAAAAGAAACATTGTTGGCAGCCAATGTGCAATATGGGCTCGATGGGATTTCTCTCTCTCTTTCTCTCTCTCTCCTTTTTTTTTTTTTCCTCTCTTTTTTGCCTTTTTCAAAGAAAATTAACCTAGGAGAACAAGATCATTGCTTCTAGAAAAAAACTCAATTAATTTTATATGTTTGTGTTCCTGAGGTGTCTCTTTCTCCATCTCTTTTTCGTATTTCTAGGAAGAAAGTGGGCTGTTTCGCGCACATGACAACCCCATTTTCAGGCTCCTGGAGAGAGGCAGAGTCAAGTCAGACATCTCCAGGTTCCCTTCACCTGCTTCTAACATGCATGAACTGTGAGGTTAGTGCAAACACCTTGTGGGCCTGCTCCCTCGTTTGCAAAGTGGGGATACTTCACACCTCTTTTGGAATTTTACTGAGTACTCAACAGCCCTGTATCTGGCACCCCATGTTCATTTTAGAAATGTTTGATCCCTTCCCCTTTTAGCTGTACCAAATGCACAAAGAAGTCACAGCCCACAAAGCCACTTAAAATGATAATAAAAAATAATAAATAACATTTCTATGATGTTCACAGCTAATGGTGCACTGGAACTGTCACTGGGTCTTTTTAAGCTTCGCAGCGTGATAGTGAGTTCATTCTTGTTATTATTCTTCCCATTTTCCCCCTGAGAAAATGGGAGGTCTGAAAGGTAAAGTGACTTTCCTGAAGATAAAGCATTCTGAGTGACTAACTAGACAGGAGACAAGCGATGATGGTGAGGATGCTTGACAATGTCGCAACTCCCCTGAGCACTGTGCTCCTGGAAAACTGCAGAAGTCAAGAAATTTCCCCACTCCATATGTTCCTGAAAATCGCTTCCTACAAAGAACTACCTTTTTTTTTTAGAGAGACAGAGTCTCACTTTGTCGCCCTTGGTAAAGTGCCAGGGCTTCATAGCTCACAGCAAACTCCAGCTCCTGAGCTTAGGTCATTCTCTTGCCTCAGCCTCCCGAGTAACTGCGACTACAGGCACCCGCCACAACGTCCAGCTATTTTTTTGTTGCAGTTCGTCCAGGGCCAGGTTTGAACCCACCACCCTCAGTATATGGGGCTGGCACCCTACTCACTGAGCCACAGGCGCCGCCCAAGAACCACCTTTTGCATATGACTCGGGTAAGATTTGGGGATGACTCTCTCATCTGCCTATGTCAAGGCCAGACCCAGAACCTCTGAATTCCCAACCTTTCTCTCATAAATTATTAGCTGAACTGTTTCTTTCCACTGACCAACTGGACAAAATGCCCACTAACTTGACTTCATCAGACTTTACTCAGGGTTTCACTTTTCCCCAGGTCTCTGAACTTGTGGTCCCCCAGTGAACATTTGAACTTGAAGCAAACCCTCTTTTCTGCCCCCTCCTGAGAATCAGCTGACCAAGGTTTGGGGGAGAAGAGCACTCACCCTTCCATCATTCCACCCACTTATCCAACCTTTCCGCACCAAAACTTTTTAGCCTTTCTAATTCCTTCCTATGAAAGGAAGGCTCTTCTCTGTCTGACATTTGAGATGCTTGCAGAACTCAAGGTCAAAGCATTCTCTCTATTGCAATAGGCTCTCTTTCTTTATTGCTATATTTGTTTCAGACAAAATTTCTCCTTACTTAAGTCCCAATTTATTCTTTGGTTGACTATTAGTAATAATATTATGGATTGCGAACATATGTGTAATCCTTAGAATTAATAACCAGAATCATAACCTCTATTTGTACAGTGCTTGCCCATGAGTTGTCTTTTTGAAATAAGTCTTCATCATTTTCAGGACAATCATTGCCCACTTTAAAAATAAAGCAACTAAAGGTAAGACATAAAGTGACTAATCCAAAATCACGGAGACGACAAAATGGAAGTAAAATGGGCAATTCTGGATGAGAACATAGCCTTTTTCTTCCTGATCCACCATTCCATTCACTTACTGCAGGAACATAAACCAGGCTGATTTTATGCTCATTTGAAAAAGGGAATTCTTTCATAGACTGACAATAAAAGCAACGAAGCTTAAGCTGCAGGGCTCTTTACTTACACGGGCCCCTTTCAAAACGTAATTTTGATTCATAATTTTATTTTATTTTTCTTACATAGTGCCTGCCAAGTGTATAATCTTCAAGTCCCACAAAACCTGGCCCTACCCTGAGAATAATGCCAATATGTTGTGTTTTTAGCAGTGTGCTCACATGGGCCTACTCTCACAGAAATCACTCCTTCCAGGCAGTATAGTGCCAGAATTTCCACAAAGACAAGATTTTTTTTTTTTTTATTAAGGCACACTTTCCCAATATGTGTTCTGCAAAATGCTAATTTTATTAGATTCTAGCAGGTGAACCACATAAAGAGAATTGGCAGTCAAACAAAGGTGAGTCAGTAAGTTAGAAAAGGTTTATTTTTGATCTTTAGGATTCCTTAGATCCTTTATAGGTTAACCCATATAACTGTTCTCAAGAACTCCTTTTCAAAGAATGGGGCATCTTCTTGTGTTAGTATTCCCAAGAATAGCTTTAAGAAATTCTAGATTAAGGAACTGAGTTTCCAAGGAATATCTGTTTAAAAGGAAATATACAATATAGGGCAATAAAATAAGCTAATAGGAACCTTTTTACTTTAGGGTAAAATCAACTTAACAGGTGGATTTTACATGCTTAGCAAAACCCTGACGCAAAAGAATAACAGAAAAAGATCAATTTGGTTAATCAGTCAGTGAAGAGCTTTGAACCCAGGTGAGGCCTTGGTGAGCAGCTCGGGTGGAGCTCCCAGTGTGTGAAGCATTTGTGTGTAACAGGAAAAGAGCCCCCGAAGCACAGGGTATTTGAGACACAGATGCCCTTTGAAAAGAAGAGGTGAAAGTTCAGGGGACAGGGACTTTGCCCACTTGAAGGGCATCAATTAGTATATGTGTAACATTTTTTTAGTTAAAATACTTTTGTTTTAAAAATTCGTATGTGCTTCCTTATACAGTTGCTCTGGTTTGGGGAAAGAGCACTGGATATAATGTTCAACAGATAGGATTTGAATACCAGCTGTTTTACTTGTAAGTGTATAAAACTAAACAAGGCTCTGTAGGTCCATGAGCCTCACTTTCTCATTTTGAATGAAGAGATGATAATATCCACTCCAAAGACAGTTGTAGTAAAGCCAGATGCTGCCCATGAGAGAACAAGTTCAGAAATTAACATATGCTGGTACTAGAAACACATGTGTCATGACTGAACTACAGCTCTAAGAAGGAGGTATTTTATTACTTTCATTTTATAGAAGAAGAAACAGGGCAGCGCCTGTGGCTCAAAGGAGTAGGGCACCATCCCCATACACAGAAGGTGGCGGGTTCAAACCCAGCCCCAGCCAAAAATAGCAAAAAAAAAAGAAGGAGAAACAGAAGCTCCAAGAAGTTAATTTCCTTGCTTAATATTATTCAGACAGAAAGCAAAAGAGCAGAGACCCAAATCCTGACTCCTGATTTAAATCCCATCTTCTTTATACACGTCACCGATTCATTACTCTCCGTAAGTTTGTTTTGCATCACTCATAAAAAAAGAACCATGGAATAACTAAAAAGCTCCTGAGGATATGGCCTGCACCTTTTCAGAGAAAGGATCCTTACTGGTCATTGAGCAGATGAGAAACCTCCTGGGTAAATTCCACCTTCTTAGCGTCTTCTGAAAGAAGCGCTGTGTCCCGGCTTCCCCCAGCCTCTGCATGTGCTTGCCTCACCACATCAGTCATCCCTCTGTACTCGGAGCGCCAATCATGCTAAACTTGCACTAGCCAGAAGACACGTGCCAGCTTGTGCTTCATGCAGCCTAAACCTCCGTTCTCCTCCCTATCATTTTCACCAAGATAATGATTCCTCTTCCACCATGATTCAGTTTAGCTGATGCCTGATGCAAACTTTCTCTGATGTTCTTAGGCCAAATTTAAAGAATTCCTTCTTTGTTGGGCCAGCACCTGTGGCTCAAAGGAGTAGGACACTGGCCTCATATACCAGAGGTGGTGGGTTCAAACCCAGCCCCAACCAAAAACTGCAAAAAAAAAGAATTCCCTCTTTGTTTAGAAAGCAACCTATGTAAACCTCTACCACACGGAAGTATAGGTTTGGGTTTATGTGTCTGCTCATCTATATAACTAGAAATTCTGTTTCGAGAGACAGAAGCCTATTCAAATTCTCTTAAGGCCTCATTGAAATCCAAAGATTGAAAAAAAGAACAATCTGGGCTCATGAAGTTGGGGAGTTCCTGGGCTTTTCCAGAAATAGAGCAACAGAAATTCATTGAAATCTATGTTCTACCATTTACACAACTCAGGGGCCAACCAATGCTCTTAGTCTTTCTTCCTTTCATTCAGACTTTTTAGAAACAGAAACTGTCTGCACTGGGTCAGATGTCTACCCATAGACCAAGAGCTGCAACCAGAAGAGGGAAAAGACTCTTACTAACTTGGGCACTTGACCCATCCCTTCCCCAAGGATGGGGGACACGGCCATTAAGTAGTGCACAAGCTGAACAGAGACCCTGAACATAGAAACTGGAGATGGAGAGCCTAAGAGAGGGGACAGTGTGTTAACCACCTGCATTCCCATTGGTACCCTGTAAACGTAAAGAATGGGACGGACGACTTTTACGTTCACCATTTAGGAAGCCGGCAGCACTCCCGGAGTCCAGCTCCTTTCTCTCCAAACAGATGAGACCTTGAGTAAGGGGAGATTAATTTCATGTGGCCGTCGGGCAGGAGTGCTCGCTCAGCAATTTTTAAATGTAAATCCAATTGTGGATTGCTCACAAAGTAATTTTGCCTTATTTTCTTCTCTTTTTTGAAAGAATTGACCAGGATGCAATTCCAGAGGATAATGACCACAACCAGTTATATTAAAATGTCAGATATAAAATAGAAGTAATTATCAACCCTTCAAGAAAATCTTGATGTATGGAGCCAAAAGCCTATTATATAGCCCATTCATCAACATTTATTCAATACCCACCATGTACGCAATATTGTTCCAAATACATAGGAAGCTTTCAAGGGAAGGTGAAGACTAGCTTTGCCACTAGGAAGTGCAGAAAGTATGGTAAATTTTTGTTATACAATGCGCCATTCCCCTTAAAGTTGAATTTTCCAAGAACCTATCAACAATGTTCACCGAGGACTCATGTAGTTTCTTTAGATAGGTAATCGGAGGAGATTCATAGGGCTGAATCCTACATGATAAGAAGAACTAGCTGCAATAACGTCTGCAGGCTCAATAGCAAGTGCAGAGCCCCTAGCAAATGAGTACATTTAGTTTTCAAGGAACAGAAAGAAGACTCCTGAAACTAGGATTAATTACTAAGTAGAAAAATGGTAACAATGGATTCATAGAGGTAGGAAACAGCCAGCATATGTAATCTGAAGGTCACTGTAAGAAGTTTGCTTTTCTTTTTAATGTAATGAATACCATGGGAGGACTTTAAGCAAGAAAGTGGCTTGAGGTAATTTCCAGCAGGTCACTATGACGATCATAGAGAGAATAGATTGTGGATTTGAGAGTTCCAAACTCCAAGCAGGACAAGATCTTGATTTCTTAAAATAGTGCAGGTGAGACATAATTGGGTCTTGACCTAGTATAGTGATGGAGAAGACAGAGAGAGGTAGACATCACTAAAATATATTTCAGATTTACCAATAGCTAGATCTGAGAGATGAAGGAAAAATGAAGCATGGAAATATTTTAGAATTCAAGTTTAACCAACTGAATAAGGTAGGGGTGCCATTAACTGTGATAGAGGTGACCTTGGAGAGGAAATAAAAATTGGTGTTGAAGCAGGTGAAATCTGAGATGCCAGGTAGAAATACCAGCTAGACTGTGCAACAAATGTGTCTAACAGCCAGAGAAAAGTCAAGGTCAAGCTATTGGCACACAGGTGTATGGAGAGCCATGGGAATGGTAACTATCTTCAAATGCTGGCAGGAAGGGGAAGGAAAGATATTTGTAGTTGTTTGTGGCTATGATATCTAGACATTGGCTGCTTGATAAAGCATTTTGAGAATATAGGTGACCTGTTTCATCCTAAGCATTTTTTACTTAGCAGGTTTGGGATTTCCATCTATGGTTCATTAAGAGGGGTGTGCATGGTGAGTGTGTGTGTGTGTGTGTGTCTTTGTCTGTTTCACCCTCCCAGGCAATTCTGAGGTTGAGAATTCCTGCTCTACAGCGTGGATTCCAAACAAGTGCATGAAGTTAATGTCCTCTAGAACCACAGTGAGGCCTGGAAGAACTATTTCAGAACTCCTTTGTTAATAGGAGAGCTTGGACTAAAATATACTTTGGACAACATTTCTCTGCCTTGGTTCCCCAGTTTAAAACACTACTTTGGCCATTACTCTGCAATTTCTCAAATAGCATCCAGGGCCACCCCTGACACTGTGTAATCTCTTTTACATACCTTTTCTATGGGTAACATGATAGATTCTTATAAGGGTCCTAAAGCAGAGTTAGCAAACTTTTTCTAAAGGGTCAGACAGTAAACATTGTAGGCTCTGTAAAAATGTATGGTCTCCATCACAGCTACTCAGCTCTATCCTTGTAAGGAAAAAAACAGCCAAAGGAAATAGATAAATGAATGAGCATAACTATGTGCCAATAAAATTTTAATTAAAAATTCAGGCAGGGAACAAGATTTGGCCTGCATGTCATAGTTTTCCAACCCTGATCTGTATGCTGCTGAGTATGAGAAAAGAGATTAATGGTAGCCTTTATGTACAAATGATCTCTAAAGCCTGGACTTATCTGGAACACTTTATCAATGTTCTTTGACAAGGGCTATATTTTATAAGGTTTTGACAATACAAAATAAGAAGGTAAATTAAATGGGTGACTTCAAACTGAGGGTGGAAGATGCATCTTCTCACCTGCTAGCGTGATTGATGCTATTGTAAGCTGCGGATTGCTGCCGGGTTAGGGAAAAGTCTAGAACCAGGAGATGACATACCACAGAGACATTCTACTCCTTAGTCACGTGGCTCAGATAAGAAATGGTCTTTTTAAGTCCAAGTTCTTCTACAAAGTCTGGATAATAACAGGATATAACATATCAGCTAATTGTGATGATCTGTAAGATAATAAAGGAAAGACACAGCACAGTCCCCGTTTGTAGAGAACAAATGTTCAAATGTCATCATTGGACAAAGAGGCAATGGTTCATTTAAGTCTGTAAGGTCATAAGTAGAGCTACTGGTGCATCAGAGGAAATTCAGCCATGGATGAATGGGGAAATACGGTGAGCACCTGGGCACTAGAAGTGTTCAGGTGGAGGCATAACCTACAAATATCTTCTCCCATTCTGAGGGCTGTCTGCTTGCTTTACTTACTGTGTTCTTAGCTTTGCAGAAGCTTTTTAGTTTGATCAGGTCCCAGTAATGTATTTTTGATGGGAAAGGGGCAAGGGAGGGAGGGGAGGGGTGAAGATGGGTGGACGGAGGGTAATTTGTGGGACTACACCTACGATGCATCTTACTAAGGTACAGGTGAAACTTACTGAATGCAGAATATTCTTAACACAATAATTAAGAAAATTCCATGAATGCTATGTCAACCAGTTTGATGAAAATATTTCAGATTGTATATGAAACCAAAACATTGTACCCCATGTTCGCATTAATGTTACCAGTTATGATTTAATTAAAAAAAAAGAAGTGTTCAGGTGGAGACTGAATAATCATTATTTATAAAAGGACCAGCAAGCACTCTGAGCTTCTGATTTTATGCAAACAAAACACACACCATGATGCTTGGGCACTTTCAATTAGCACTTTCTTACCAGGGCTGGGTTGATGACCTTGCACCTCACGGAGGTGACATGCTACCAGGAGAAGCATGGTCTATGGCATCACACGGGCATGACTTTGAACCTTCAGCTCTGCTATTTAACTTTTTCCATTAGGCCTGAGGCTTTACCTCCGCCAGTTATTCAAAGGGCAGCATAAGCCTGTAAGAATGAAGTTGGGTAATAAAGCAACTGGCGCTTTCCTCAGCAGTTTGTTTATACTCCAAATACCCTCGGTACGGTCCACGTAAGGCTCCTGCCGTAAGTTTTTCTCTTAATTCCTCCACTTTCTTCATCAGGAATAAAATAAAGTTTCTGTCAAGCGCTCGCTGACATTCCCCTGAACTATCAGATGTGACATACAGAGAACTTGAATGTGTAGACTTGCTAATCGGAAGGGAAATGTCAAATCTGCATACATTGCTGATGACCCAACAATATTTACCTTAGAGCTACGTCTCCTATTTTTCTGACAATTGCCTCATTGAGGAAGTGACTCACACAGCCTACCAAGCCCCGCTCCAAATGCGAACTTTACCTCAGACTGGTTCGAAAGCATCAAAAAGATGAATGTCACTGCCTTGCAGTTAGTAACGAGGCTAATTTGATTTGACAAATGATGTTGATTTTGAAGGGGTCACTAACCATTAGAATTGCTGAGGACAAAGAGTGCCTTGAAGCTGGATAAAAACTGAATATGTAAACAGTTGGTTATGCAAATTTACTTTCTACCTGTCAGGACCGGGTAGGCTACAGGGTCAGGGAGCTGGAGGAGAGGCCATACCCAGGCTGGATAACTGCCTGCCCACAGGCCCTACTCACCGCAGAGGTGGTGCGGCCTGAAACCCCTGGGCCTGCTGTTCTCAACTGACGCGGGTGCAAGGGGAGGGGAGTGCACGTCTACAAGGAGTCTGGAGCCTCCACTTTTCCATCTTACACAGTCCCTTCTGTTTGGCTATCAAAGAAAGGATAAACTGAGCTCAAATCAAGCAGCACCCAAAATGCCAACTCCCAAACTATCGAATTACCTCTCAAGCCACAAAAACTGATGTGAGTGGATCCTTTGGAAGGCTACCCAGACATCCCCAAGAAAGCTCAGCGTTTCCAAATGGCAGCACCTCCGTCTAGCTCTTCTGTCCACACAACACCCTCTGTGTCTGTAACTACTCTCTCTCCATTTTCATTAAAGACTCCATTCTTGGTTTTTTGGTACAAATGCACGGGGAATACATGTGATTTTGTTACCTGCGTAGATTGTACAGTGGTCAAAGCAGGGCCTGTGGGGAAGCCACCACCCAAATAACAGGCATTAACTAACTTCTCATTGTTTGTTTTGTTTTTTTAACGTGAAGTATCTTCAAGGACATTGGTTTCTCACGTGGGCCCCACACAACGACTATCCCCCCGCATTTGTTCCTGAGCAAGTTCTTTGCCTTCCTCGGTCACAATGCAGCCCTTTGTCTACTGGGGGCTCTGTGCGATGTGAGGCAATGTCCCGCCCTTCTTTGTCTGGGTTGTGTTAGACATTGCCGAGAAGATGAAAAGACGTGACCCCGGTGCTAGTGTCCCCTGGGTGGAGCCTGCACTGTGGTGGATTTACTCCCACGGGGCCATCCCTGTATGTGTGCCACTCAGACGAGCATCCGGGTATCTGCAGCAGTGCAGAGGTACCATATATTAATCTCACTCCCAGGATTGTGTTTCGCACGTTCAATTTATGATTATTGAATCCTCATGGAGGGCCTTGAGAGCCATAGGGAGGAAGCTGGAAGACTCTAAGTGGACAGGACACCAATGGAAGGTTCTGGGCAGTTTCTCGTTTTACAGCTTATGAACAAGTGTGTCCTCACAGGGCCATCGTGAAATAATGTATGCAAGGCACACAGCAGAAGGCCTGTTACATAATTAGTACATCATAAAAGTTAGCTACTGCCTTCATAAACATTAAATTCATAGCCTCGCTACCTTGGCCTTTTATTTTATTTTACCTCATTTCTTTTTCTTTGGGTGGAAAGGAAGGTACACAGTAAATCAAAAGAACGCCCTTGCCTTTAAGACCGATACATACTTCTAAACAGTTAGCAAAAATCTAACCATTATAGACTGTGCATGCTTTCAACACCTCAACCAAAGACCTGTTCTTGTTCTTAATATGTTTATTCTAGGAGCTAGGAGAACGTCTGTGACTGAAGGAAAGTTAAAACTGAATGCGATGAGCCTTTCCCCGTTAACAGAATATGAAGTACATTAACTTTGAACCCCAGAACTCTATTCAAATATCAGCTCCACTTTTCTATGTAATACGTGACAATGAACTAGTCACTTGATTTCTCTAAGTATGTTTCCTCATCTTCAAAAAGGGACTACTTTACTTTTAGTGGTTTTTGTTGTTGTTGTTGTTAGGGTTTTTTTGTTGTAGTTTTGGCTGGGGCTGGGTTTGAACCCACCACCTCCAGTATATGGGGCCAGAACCCTACTCCTTTGAGCCACAGACACTGCCCCAAAAGGGACTACTTTAAAAGAGACTTGGTTGTAGGAATTTAAAAGACAAAAAGAATATAGGACCTCTGAGTGGAAGAGATGATAGGATAATAATAACTTTTAAGGCGTGCCCATTATGTGGGCATCCATCTTCCCTAAATAAACTAATTGCTAATGATTTAATAAAAATAATTTGGTACAGTTACACCACCCTAGAAAATATACTTTTGAAAATTTAGCACGTTAGTAAAACTACCCTGCCAGTCCCTGTGAAGGATATATAAGCCTGCCCAGGGTCTGACTCCTTAGGGGCCTTTGGGCTTTGTCTCAAAGCATGCTGGGAATGCTTTCACGGGAAAACTCCAGGTTATGGCCCAGTTCACAGAGCAGGTATGGCAACATCCCAAGCCCATATCTTGCCTACTTTCATTATCGCTAACATTTATAATAATTCTATAAGGTAAACATTATCATCTCCATTTCACAGATGAGAAAACTGAAGTGAGTTCATTTTCCAAAGGTTTTCCAGTTGTAAATTGGCATTTCTGAGTTATCATTTCACTTGATTTCAGTAAAGATTTCTACAGTACCTATTCTGAGTTCAGATACTGTCCTAGGTGCCGGGGTCATAATAGTGTACAAAAAGTGCCTGATCTTTTTTAAGATTGAACCCTTAAAGTTTAAACCTAGATCTGACCTACTCTGAAAGCTCAATCTTTCCACCAAACCCTCCACTTCTTGTACCGCTGCTGTGTGGGGAGATGGACTTGACTCTATTCAGTGAATTATGATGTTCCCATAGACCATTTTTATTCCCTTTATGATTTAACCAGAACACTTGCTTAAATTAAAATGTAGCTTAGTCATGCATCTGATCTTTTTTCCCCTAACATTTTTTTTCATGGGGCTGTCAGTTTTGCAAACTGGCTTGATTTATACAGATATTTTATCCAGAAATAAATTGAATTAACAATTTAAAATGCAGAACAGAAAAGGCTGCCAGTGTGCTAATAGCTCCATTTCTCTGATTAAGAGGGCTTTCTCCAAGATAGCAAAAAGGACAGAGGTCTTTCTGGCCTAAAACTCATTTTGACAATGGTGTTGGAAGAGACAGATTCTAAAAGAATGCTGCCTTGTCTGAGCAACAGACATTCACCTCAATTCTGCAGCCAGACTAGTCTTCAAAAATATTACTTTGTGCATATACTTTGGTCAGAAGCCTTTGTGGTTTTCTGTCTTACAGTGTAAAAATCCCAAACCCCCAAGCTTGTCGTTCTAAGTCATAAATTTTTCTCAGATTTTTTGGTCTTACTCCCTCTCCTTGCCACCTCCCTAAGTCCTCAGAGGTGGCAGTTTGGATTTTGATACCTCACTCAGCTATATGTTGAATGCATCATCTTAGCCAACTCACTTCACCTCCCAGTTTCCGAGAAGTATCTGTTCTTTAAAAGGAGATAGTAGAATGTGTTCTCTATTCTTCTTAAATCTAAGAAGAGGCTCTAATGAGGCAAAATATTTTGTAAATTGTAAAGCGTGGCACACGAACCACCTCACAGTATCTCTGCACCAATCATAACCACCTGTTCTTCTTGCCATACAAGCATTTCTCTTGCAAGGCCTTTCCCCCTTTCTGCAACACACATGGTCCCTCCTCCCTTTCCATATGAAAAAGAGCTTGCCTTTCTTCAGGGCTCAGCTTAAACCTGACCTCCTAAAAGAAGACTGTTGTCCTAAATGTCCTAGCCCTCAAGCATTCCCCCTCCCCCCATTAAAGTTTCTTTCATTTGGCACTGGCCTTGGCTGCCTTTCTGCCATCAATCTTTGGTATCTCACCAGTTAGCTTGGAAACCTCTCTGAGGAACTTATTAGTTCTGTTTGTGCTATTGTCACACAACACACGAAGCTGGGTGATTTATATAGAACAGAAATTTTTTCCTCACAGTTCTGAAGGCTGGGACGTCCAATGTCAAGGCATCAGCATCGTGTGAGACTTTCCTGCTACACGCTTATGTATTGGAAGGTGGAAGGGCTGGAGGGACTGAGTCCACTCCCACCTGCCCTTTTCATGGCAGCATTAGTCCAATCATGAGGGCTCGCCCCGAACACCCCCCAAAGGCCCCGCTTCCCAACAATGTTGCACCAAGATTAAGTTTCCAACACAAGACTTTGGGGTGACATATTTAGAGCACAGCAGAGAGAGATTTCATCTTATGTTAATTTATATTAATGTAACAACACTAAGATCCAGATTCAGCTGGCAGCTATTGAACACCTATCACGTGCCTTTCCTGTGTGAAGGACAATCATAGCTCTCTGTTGCTTGCATTACCTCTCCTAAGACACTTATTACTGTTATTTGTATTTTAAATATATGGAGATAGAAGTTCGGAGGAGTTGACTCTTCATTGTTCAGCATCTCGTGGCCAGCAAGGGGTAGAGCTGAAAACTCATTGCAGACAGATTTTAAAGCCCATGTTCTTTCCACCACATTACGCCATTTTCTTTAGCGAGTGTAGGCTGATCCTAATTGTATGATGGTAGATAACTGGGGCATTAAATGGGGTCTCTAGTAGCTCAGAGCACTAACCATCTGGACCTGATCATAATTGACCATACGGATTCATATCTGACTATTCATCCTATAAAAATATATGTTTCTCTGGTTTTTATTGTTTTACATAGTTAAGCACATAATAAGCAAGGAAAACAATATGAAATAAAATGTATAATTCAAAACTTAAATGCCTTTATCAGTTTCCTTATATGAGAAATGAGAATGCCATCACCGACCTCACAGGTAGTGTGAGGATTAATTGAGATGTAAAAACTGAAATGTCCTTGAGTGGTTGTTACAATAATTGTGGGAAAGACAGAGCGATGATATTCGGTAATAGCTAGTTAATTCTAATTTAGTGCTGATGACAGTATCAGGGGAATGTTCTTGGTGACATGTCTGAATAGAGAATATTCTAAGCAACATCAGAGGGTACAGAAATTTGTGTGTCATCAAATTTCTGATGGTTAAATGGTTAAAAGTGGTTAAAAGTATTTGTGAAAAAGTAAACTCTTCAAAGAAATCTTTAAGAATTTTAAAAATCTGCATTCTAGTCTGCTTTCTGTTACTAGGGGTTTCTGATGTAGGTTTCTATATTATCTAAGAGATTAAAGAGGCTATTCTTCAAGGGATTCGAGTCAAATTTACTTACATGTTCCCATAGTTCTGGAGATGGGAAGTCCAGGGTCCAGGTGCTGGCAGGGCTGGTTCCTGGTGAGTCCTCTGTCTGTGGTGGCACGTGGCTGCCTTCTCACTGTGTCTGCACATGGGCTTTCTGCTGAATGCTTACGTGTGTAGTGTCCCTTCTTCTTATGAGGACGCTAGTCCTATTGAGTTAGGGACCAGCTTTGTGACTGCATTTAACCCTAACTACTCTTAAAGGCCTTATCTCCAAATACAGTCACACTGGAAGTTAGGGCCTCAACGTAGGAATTTGGAGGGGACACAATTCAGTCCTCATCGTTAGCACCCACATGGTCTGCAAGGCACTTTCCAGAAATCCTAAGACTCTCCAAGGAAACAAATCTCATAATGAATGACCAGTGAGATTGATTTGTATTTCTTCCTTTTACTACATTTAAGTTGGAAATGAAGACCAAGAAGTTTAGCCAAATGAGATGGGCTCAGTAGATCATTCACTTGACCTGCTTCCAAGGACGTTTTTTTGGACTTGGCCAGACTGCCTAGGTCTTCACAGGTTTGTAGAATCTAGGAGGTTGAGCTTTTCCACATTGTCTACAGTAGCCAAAATTGCCCTGGGTAACACAGGAAAAGGCACAAACAAGAGTTCACTTTGCCTTTCTTTCTAGAGACTTCATGTAAAATTACTTTATTAGCTGAAAAAAAAGTCCTCCCTTACCCTTAGTGCCTCCTGCTAAAATAAGACATTATAGAGAAAAGATGCTGGGATGCTCAGACTTGGTAAAATGTCTATTTCCGAGATCAGTCTGTCTGTCTCTCTCTCTCTCCTTGTCTGGGTGCGTGCCCGTGTGCCCGTGTGCCCCTCTCTCACGCACGGCTAGAGTCTAAGGCAGTGTGCAGCACATCCAGGAGCAAACTGGCTAATAAAAATTAAAATTAAAAATTAATTAAAGAAAAGCAAACTGGTTAATGAGGAAATCTCTGAGGGGAATGCTTTTCTAATTTTTGCCCACTCTGGCCATGGGATTTTGATACAATATTCAGTTAGTCTCTACCTACACATAATGAGGATCATTTTCCCAGCAACTTTAAGGGTTGTTATGGAGAGCAAAGACAGGAAACAGAGGATGTGTACAAAGCACAAGTATTAACACTGATGGAAAGAACTTAGGATGAAAAACTAGTGGTTGAAAAGAAAAATTTGGAAGAATGAATAGAGCCTCATCATTATGGTCCTGAATGCCAGGATAGATCTATTTTCTCTAAACACCAAAACTAAGGGGAGATGTTTGAGCAAAAGCAACAGGCCTGAAACTTTACTACTGGAGAATTAATATAGGGGGTATGTGTGGCATTGATCAAAGAAGGAAGAAAAAGTTGGATAAATCATTTAGAACTCTAATAGAAAACATAACTAGAGAGTCAGAAAATTAGCAGGCACCAAATCTAAGTAGACCTATGACCTTGTGAATTTTGATATTACTATTTTCCATCTATTCATCGGAGACCTGCAAGGTTCCTAGCACAAAGCAGTGTATCACTTCACGAGGCGTGGACCTGAGTTTTGCACTGAGTCTCTGCACGATAGCCATGCATCCCTCAGTCTCCTAAGGGAGCCCCTGGGAGTGCCCAGTGGCCACGCCCCAGCATACGTGCTTTCCAGTGGCCACGCCCCAGCATACGTGCTTCCTAGTGGCCACGCCCCTGCATACTTGCTTGCTAGTGGCCACGCCCCAGCATACCTGCTTCCTAGTGGCCACGCCCCAGCATACCTGCTTCCTAGTGGCCACGCCCCAGCATACGTGCTTCCTAGTGGCCACGCCCCAGCATACGTGCTTCCTAGTGGCCACGCCCCAGCATACGTGCTTCCTAGTGGCCACACCCCAGCATACGTGCTTCCTCACCTGCTCAGAGGCAGCAGGAGTAGACAGATCTTGACTCAGGGTCCATGACTCTTACCCAGCTGGGTTAGGTTTTTTTTTTTTTTTTTAATTTTTAATTATTTTTTATTGAGTCATAACTGTGTACAATGATTCAGGCTTGGAGTACAGTGTGCGGGCTTCCCATACAATTGGAGATATTTTTATCCACCTGATTAATGTAACATTCATG
>CAUYRH010155460.1:0-35145 GCA_963574655.1 Perodicticus potto | reverse complement strand
AAGATGACAGTGAAGATAGAGAGACCTTTAACTCAGCTCCCTAGCCCCCGATCTCAGCAATGTTCCTGGAACATACCTGGAATTTTTTTTTTTTTTTTTTTGAGACAGTGCCTCAAGCTGTCACCCTGGATAGAGTGCCGTGGCATCACAGCTCACAGCAACCTCCAATTCCTGGGCTCAAGCAAGTCTCTTGCCTCCACCTCCCAAGTAGCTGGGACTACAGGCGCCCACCACAACACCCGGCCACTTTTTGGTTGCAGCCGACATTGTTGTTTGGTGGGCCGGGCTGAATTCGAACCCACCAGCTCAGGGGTACGTGGCTGGTGCCTTAGCCACTTGAGCTACAGGTGCCAAGCCCATACCTGGAATTTAAAGAAATAAGCAAGTGAATAAATGAATGAATGCTCAATCATCTCCATCAATTTTCAATTCTTCAGTGTTATTGAGGAAATAAGGCTAAGATAACTCTAAAATCCATTGCTTCTCGGCCTTCGTCTAAGATCAAGTGTAGATACTTTAAAATCCATAGATTCTAGAATTGGCATTTAAAACCATGTTTCATTAAAAATGTTTACTGAGGCTGGGTGCAGTAACTCACGCCTTTAATTCTGGCATCTTGGGAGGCTGAGGCAGGCAGATTGCTTGGGCTCAGGAGTTCAAGACCAGCTGGAGAAGGGTTAAGACCCCATCTCTACTAAAAAGGGAAAAACTAGCCTGGTGTTGTTGTGGGTTTTTGTAGTCTCAGATACTTGGGAGGCTGAGGCAAGAGGATCTCTTGAGCCCAAGACTTTGAGGTTGCTGTAAGCTATGATGCTACAGCACTCGACCCAGGGCAACAGAGTGAAACTGTCTCAAAAAAAAAATTATTTCTATAAAGTTCAAAAGAATTCATACAATATATTCTTTATAAATACACACATATAGGGAATGGTATTAAACATCTATGGCTTTGAAAAACACAAAATTCAGTATGATGTTTGCTCTCTGAATAGGCAAGAAGGGAATGGAATTGAGGAATAGTACACATGAAACCTCAACTAATTCTGTAAGCTCCTACATTGTTTAACCTGAGTGAAACTTAACAGAACATTAAAAGAGATTTTTCTTATTATCTTTGAAATTAAGCTAAGATCCTAATCCAAGGAGACTTACTAGATACATTTCTGCAAAATATTATAAAATGGTGACCAAGCTGGTTTATGGAATATCAATGTCCTTCAGCCAGTTTAAGAGAAGGCTATGCATTCATTTATGGGGTGCTTTGAAAGGGATTTATAGGAGTAAAAAGGCTTTGGCGTTATTCCTTCCTTTCCTATGGTGGAATGCTTCCCACCTCCTGCCAAGCCAAGTGATGGTTCTCTAAGCAATCAGTCCCAGGAACTGGGAGTGCTTCGAAGGAAGGATATTGGCATCTTACTTCCTAGCTGGATGTTTACAGAGCCCTAAAGTTGCAGGCCCTGGTGCTGCTCTGAGACCATACTCTTTGAGAAAAGTAACAGGTGTTTTTAGGAGACCCAGAAGAACATCCACCTGGTTGTGGCCATCTCTGCCTGGTTTGGGGCCATCTCAAGAACTCCAAAGGCAGGAGACTGGCGGAAGTAGCATGTAGCTGCAGGGCAGGAGAGAGGGCTGCTTAGATGGGCAAGCTTTTAGCAGGAGAACGATGCATGGCATTTTCCCATTGACCAAAAGATCCTGAAGAGAGTAGGAAGGCAAGAGCCATCTGGAAGAGACTCAGACCAAGAGAACTGCTTCCAGCAGGTCCCCTGCAGGAAAGAGGCTGTGTAGAGTGAAGCCCTCAATATGTGGAACAAAAGCAGAGAGGATTTCCAGAAGCCAAATGGAGAAGGACCAGCACAGTAAGCAGCCCCTAAATCCCCACAGGTTTCCCCAAAGAACCTGTACGTGGACTCTTAGATGAAGGGAAGGAGTCCCAGCCAGTATTAACCAAGAAGGACGGCATGCAATACCAGCTGAGAGGGATAGGTTTTTGTTCCTCTTTCTCTAATCCACATGCTGGATTCTGTGATAGAGAAATTAGAAAGCAAGAAAGAGTTGAGAAACTGTCAGAAAAAATACTGAAAGAACTAGGCCCTCCTTCCTTAGAGTCAGCAGTAAGAAGAGCAAAGGAGAGACAATTTGAGCTACATATGAGATTGGTCTAAGCTTTCAGATAATACCTGAGAACAAGACTCTTCTTACAGCTAAATGTGAAAAACAAGTTATGGGACCCACCAGAGATGTCAGTTACACAGCAAGGAGACGGATACGGCACAGTGTCGCTGAAAGCAACCCTGAGAGAAAACACTGTTTCCCATTTGCACCTTTCAGAGTTTTAGCCTTAAGCTAAGCTTGTTTCATGAAGCAGTTACGCAGATGGGGCAAAATGTCACTATTTAATAAAGTTTGAAGGCCAGATGCGGTGGCCAGCACCACAGACCCAGCGAGCCCCACCCACTGTTTTTCACAAGCTTGGGTCACCTCTGACTCACAAGGGGACTAGGGCTGGTTGGGGTGCTCAGTCTATGGGAGAAGTCAAACATTATTTCTGAGATTAGGTTGTTGGTTATTTTTTTTTAACTGTGGATTCTTCTCCACCCTTCATTCTTTCTCTTATTCTTCATTCTCTCTCTTTCTCTCTCTTATTCTCTCTCTCTCTCTTACTTATATTCATTCTCTCTCATGTTCTCCTCTTTCACATCCTCTCTCTCATTCATATTCTCTCTCTCTTTCTGTCTCTCTCTCTCCTTCTCTCCCTCTCTCCCTATCTCCCTTCCTCTTTCTCTTTTTTTTCCCCCTGCTCTAGGGGAAGCAAGTCCCAGGAAGCAAGCCCACCTGTTGAGGAACGAAGCCCCTAGCCAACAACACACAAGAAGCTGAAACCTGCCAACAACATGAGTGACTTTGGAAGCAGAATCTCCAGCCCCAGTCGAGTTTCCAGATGACTGCAACCCTATACTTGACTACAAACTTGAGAGAGACCCTGTCCTATTCTTGACTACAAACTTGTGAGAGACCCTGTCCTATACTTGACTGCAAACTTGTGAGCCACCCTGAGCCAGAACCACCCAGCTAAGCCACTCTGCTTCCTGACCCTCAGAAACATTCTGTGATAATAACTGTTGGCTGTTTAAGCAGCTACATACAATGTGTCATGCAGCAATAAATAACTTACACAGTGAGTAGATACATGAATATTACTTATGTTCTTCTCAATGTCTTAAATACTTCATAATGATTTAAATATACCTCATGAAGATTTTCCCAATTTTTATCATCTTGAAGCAAAAATAAAGGGGATCTTTCAGGGGTAAACACAATCAGAGTATTTAGATACTATCTCTGACTTGGAAGAAAACTTTTATATTCCCCTGAGAGCACTTTCATGAAATAAACCATGCTTTGAAGGTAAGAAATGTCATGACATGAGTTACTCTGATATCATATTATTTAAATAATCTACAGAATCAAAGGTCACTGGTACAGGGATCAAACAGTGCTACCTGGGAGTGCTGGTTAATATTGACATAAAGAAGGTAGCTTCCAAGAGAGACCAAAAAAGCAACACTCCTGCAATGATCCCTATGAGCCATGGTCACTAGATGGCGGTAAAGTTTTATCATGCAATTATTTTCCAATTACATTGGCAGGGTCAGAAAACACTTTGAAGAGCAGATCTCAAAGACACTAAGGAAACTTTTACTTCATTGTTGCTTAGTTCATGCTGTTTTTGAAAGTGGGAATTACAACTGAGTTGCTTGGATTGATTTGTGACCTAGATCCATTTTTGAAAGGAGATAGGTTAAATGAAGTAGTTGTATTTATTATCTGTTTTATAAAAATGAATAGTTTAATATTGTTTTTAAACAATAATTTTAATCACTGCAACATTAGCATTCACTGCAACTAGCATTTAGCTAGTCCTCATTTGAAATTTGAGATGATTTAAGCAGAATTGAGTCACAATTTACTTCTAATTTCTTTTTTTTCTTTTTTTTTTTTTCTTCTGAGCACTTTTGTTTTTTATTTTGTCTTGTTAGAGGCAAAGTCTCACTCTGTCACCCAGTCTGGAGCGTAGTGGTCCATTATAACCTGAAATGTCAAGATCTTGGGCTCCTTCTGCCTCATCCATAGGGCACTGCAGAGGGTGGACAGCACCCCAGAGCCAGGTTGCCCCTGCTAGCCCCTTATTCAAAGGGGTCAGTCATTGGTTGCATGCCCCAATCTGTAGGAGGGCAAACCTACCAGCCCCAGCCAGCCCCTGTGAAGGCAGGAAGGCACCTGAGAGCCATTAGGGGCTGGGGATAGATGGGCCCTGGACAGGGCAGCCACAACGTCCGCCACTGTGACTAGAGACAATGGCTGCACAAGCGCTGGCCTGGGGGGCTACAGTGACATCAGAGCTATTGCCAGGGAGCACAGCCTGGTCCCAGCTCTGTGCAAGAGGTTGTGGCTCCATGAAGCAAAGCTTTTCAAGGCAGAAGAAAGGGGCTGACAAGGGGGTGGCCCCAAAGATCTAGGCCAGGATCCCAGTACCTCCAAAGTGTAGTTTACTTCGAAAGATTGGCATTTATATATCAAAGCAGGAAAGTGTTCCAATAATTAAAGTACATTTCTTCTTTCTTTCCTTCAAAGTATTCCCTATTGTAAGAAGTTGTCTATCTTAATGATTAAGAGCACAGACTTCGGAACCAGATTGTGTAGATTTAAATCCTAGTTTTACTTTGGATTATAGCTCAGTATCTACCTTATAAGTGAGTCACAAATGAATTCATATACATAAAGCAATAGGAATAGTACTTGGCACTTAGAAATGATATTTAAATATTAACTATTATTGTTATTTCACTTAAGTTCTATGTATCTAAGGTACAAGATGCTATAGAAAAACACAGTAAAAACTGAAGCATGAAATCTAGGTCAATTTCCCAATGTCACACGATCAACAGAATCAAAGTCCACAGATAAAGGAGACAAACACCACCACCTGGGATTGCCCTTTACTACTGACGTAGGAGATACCCTCCCAAAGAAGAGGAATAAACTAGAACTAGAACACAAACCTTCTAAATCTCAAGCCAATGAACTTTTCATTGCCGTGACAAAACATTCTTAATTATTAACTGAAGAAATGCCTAAAAGACAGGTATTTGGCAATATTGGCTGTCAGTTAGTTAAACAGCAGATTAAAGAAAAAATTTATTTTTGAGACAGGGTTTCACTCCATTGCCCAAGGCTGGAATGCAGTGGCATCATCATAGCTTCCAGCAACCTCAAATTTCTGGGCTCAAACGGTCCTCCTGCCTGAGGCTCCAGAATACCTGGGACTACGGGCTTGTGCCACAACACTCAGCTAATTTTTAAATATGTTTGTTTGTTTGTATTTTAGTGACATGGTCTTGTTATGTTGCCCAGGCTGGTCTCAAACTCCTGACCTCAAGCAGTTCTCCCCACTCAGCCTCCTAAAGTGTTGAGATTACAGGCATGAGCCACAGTGCCCGATTAATAGACACTTCTTTCCATTTCCATCATTCTGGCTTTTCACCACCTTCTACCTCATGAGGGGTTCTGACTTAATTGCCTCAGAGAAGGAATGAAATAGCAGAAGCTAAGACAGAGCTTCCTCTGCTCCAAGACTCAGAAACATTTCTCTGCTAGGGAGAAATGGTGAGATTTAAAAGAAAAGCAAAGATACCAGTGAGATCCTGAGACGGGACCCAGGGTCTGACCTGCTCATATGCAAAGTCAAGCCCTATGGTTGAGGTCAGAGGGAGAAGTAACAAAATTCCCAGACACATTTGCATATTCTCAAGCAGAATAGTTAGCTTCCCTGTGGGTGGAATCTGGAAGCTACAGAACTCTCCAGTTCCCTTGTGCAGCATGTATAGAAGTAGAAGGGAAAATCTGTGGACACATGTAGGCAGATGGTCCTATCAGAATCCCTCCAAGTTCCCAAAGCCACAGAGTGGGCTGTGGGTGGTGGCTCACACCTATAATCCTAACACTCTGGGAGGCCAAGGTGGGTGGGTCACCTGAGTTCAGGAGTTCAAGACCAGCAAGGGAAAAACTAGCCTGGCGTTACAGCGGGTGCCAATAGTCCCAGCTATTCAGGAGGCTGAGGCAAGAGGATCATTTGAGCCCAAGAGTTTGAGGTTGCTGTGAGCTGTGATACCATAGCAATCTATCAAAGGTGACAGAGTGAGACTCTGTCTCAAAAAAAAAAAAAAGGCTATTAAGTTATGT
Source organism: Perodicticus potto (assembly GCA_963574655.1). Taxonomy (NCBI): domain Eukaryota; kingdom Metazoa; phylum Chordata; class Mammalia; order Primates; family Lorisidae; genus Perodicticus; species Perodicticus potto. The sequence continues at coordinate 28,902 of CAUYRH010155460.1, read as the reverse complement.
GGTGGCAGAGAATGATGCCAGAAACTTGATGAAATGACTGGGTGCACAGGAGCACAGAACAGAGTTTCTCACGGTGCCGGTAGCAACGAAGCATCAGAATATCATCAGCACACAGCCTGGCGTGAGTGAGGCGCCCAGAGACGACAGAAGAGGCTTGGTCACCAGAAACAAGGGAGGGTATAGCAGGGACTACTACCCTGGAAGGTGGGTGTATGTATCCTTTGGGATATTGATCGAGGTGCTTTCTAAGAGACCAGAACAACTGAGCCATAAACAAGATAGAACACTCGTTCCTATCACACAGACATTGGAGATGGTAGCAGAGAGGGGGCTGGAGCTGTCCTGCCCACCAGCTCATCAAGGAGCCTACAGCCCAGGCTCCTTTTACCTTGTTGCTTCACCACCACCCCCGAAATGCTGTCTGAGTGCCCTCACAGAAACAAAGGTGGTTTGCTGTCACTATATCCTCATTTCAGCCTGGGAGAAAGAGAAAAAGAAATGTGCAAAGCTGAGGGCCAATAGGTGCCATTTAAAGAGCCTGACCTGGAAGTTGGCTCATCTTTCCCATTCACTGGCCCTTGACCATCACTTAGACACACGTCCACATCTAGCTTCAGAGAGGCTGGGACGTACAGTCACTAGGAGGTCAGCCTGTGCCCAGGTGAAAATAAGGTGATTAAAGAAAGAGCACATGGGGCTGGGCGAGGTAGCTCATGCCTGGCACTCTGGAAGGCCAAGGCAAATGGATTCCTTGAGCTCAGGAATTGGAGACTAGCCCGAGCAACAGAGAGACTCTATCTCTGCTAAAAATAGAAAAAATTAGCAGGGCATTGTGGCGGGTGCCTGTAGTCCCAGCTACTTGGGAGGCCGAGGCAAGAGAATCGCTTGCATCTAGGAGTTTGAGGTTTCTGTGAGCTAAGTTGACACCACAGCATCCTAGCCTGGGCAACAGAGTGACACTCTGTCTAGAAAGAAAAAGAAGGAATGAAGGGAAGGAGGGAGAGAGGGAGGGCGGGAGGGAACATGGGTGTTTGTATAGGGATCTCAGCTGCAGTTAGTGTCACAGAAAGTCAAGGTGGATAGGCTGGGAGTGGTGACTCATGCCTATATTCCTAGCACTTTGGCAAGCCAACTCCTTGGGGTCAGGAGTTCAAGATCAGCCTGAGAAACATAGGGAGACCCCATCTCTACAAAAGATTTAAAAATCAGCCTGGCCTGGTGGTACACACCTATAGTCCTAGCTACTCACAAGGCTGAGGCAGGAAGATTGCTTGAGCTCAGGAATTCAAGGATGAAGTGAGCTATGATTGCTCCTCTGCACTCTAGCCCGTGCAACAAACTAAGACCCAGTCTCCAAAAAATAAAAGAAGTCAGCATGGATATATACAGGATATATACACAGGACAAGATTCTATTTCTTCCAATGTCTTGATGCTACATAAACCCCTTGAATCATAGATACAACACTGGGAATGTAGAAGTGCCAGAAATTTAGCAAACTTTGGTTTCTTCCACTCAATGGAATAGAGGCATAAAATAGAAATTAAATTCAGCTATGGAAAAAATTAAGGTATAGCTTTTTACACCTTCATTTGTGGACTGACATCTGTAATAGCTACTCAATTCCTATTCCCAGATATGCTTGAAAAGATAAAGCTGTAGTTCTCGACAAATTTTAATTTTGTGATATGGTAATAATTTAATAATAATAAAGACATTGTTATGATAGATATGTTCTTAAATTTTCAATATTCAAAATAATTCTGTCACATTTTTATGTTCATTTTATCTCCAAATTCCTTGAAGCAATTTATTCACAAACTCCTTTTTCTAGATGGTGAAAACAGATGTAGGTACATAACCCAGAGCGGTTACTCAGTAGGCCAGCGCGTATCAGATGGCTTGAAACAAAGACTCTGCCCAACAAGAGAGCGGCGACGAACATGCCAATCAGATTGTCCCTTTTGAGCATTTGAACCACAAATAGATTGGACAGCATGTCACAGAGCTAGTAAGAGAATGAGAAGCAAAAAAGTCACAAAATCAGGCAATGAGTCAGCAGTAAAAGTTACAAGTTACGGTGAGTTCAACTGCAGACTTGCAAAATAATGGATATTCCTTTACATTCTCTACACCCCCGCCTCGCAGGTAAGCAGAAGAGTCAAGTATCACTTCCAAGTCAAGGTCACTAAGAGCCAGCATCCTCCTCCAGTTTTCCTGTCCTCTGTGCAGTGACTTTAGAAGCCACATGTCAATATAGCAGCATCACACACAGACAGGATGGCCTGAGGTCTTTGAGTGGAGGAGAATCCTAGCCGACTACATCATTTTATGTGAACAAAACATAAATTTGTTGCATAAAGCCCTAGCGATTTCAGAGTTGGTCTACTGTGGCAATAATGGTTAATTATCCAGATGAATATCCAAAATGTTTTAGTGCTTTCCATACTGTAATTATTCTGGTGATAATAATTGCACAGCTGCAACTTGTTGTCAAAGAAAACCAGTAAGTCTGAAACTGTTGTTTACAGCCAGTGTTTGTCCTGATGATAGCCGTGTCTGTTCTGACTGTGCCCATGCCATCTCATTTGGTAAGTGTATCACCCAGCTCATTGGAAATCTCTAGTGATTTGTGACCTTCAACATATAGCATAAGTGGAAACTTAAAAGTATAAATTATGTTTTTAAAATTCTAAGTCAGTGTAAGGAAGAAAAGATTTTTTTCCTCACCCTTAGGTAGGTTCTTGGGTGAAGCACCTACAAAAGACAAAGGGTTAACAAGAGAAAAGTGTATAAATGTATTTAACATAAGTTTTACAAGATGCAGGAGCCATCAGAAATGAAGATGTAAGACCAAGCATGGTGGCTCATCCCTATAAAACCAGCATTTGGGAGGCTGAGGCGGGTGGATTGCCTGAGCTCACAGATTCGAGATCAGCCTGAGCCAAAACAAGACCTCATCTCTAAGAGTAGCTGGGTGTTGTGGTGGGCACCTGTAGTCCCAACTACTTGGGAAGCTACGGCAAGAGAATCGCTTAAGCCCAAGAGTTTGAGGTTGCTGTGAGCTATGAGACCACGGCACTCTATCTAGGGTGACAAAGTAAAACTCTGCCTTGAAAGAAAAAAAAAGAAATAGGAAAACTTCTGAATTTTTATGTTAATTTGATAAAGACCTGGACAGTTGTGGAGAAGTATGATTGCACAAAGCGGGTAGCCCTACTGGTAATAAACTGGGGAAAACTTGGCAAGGCCTGTTGGTTTAGATTCTTCTCTGTGTTCCTGTCTTCAGCAATAAGGATATTCTTTCTCAAGGAATAGGGTGGGCACCTCTCACGAGAAGGTCCTATGACCTGCTTCCCAGGAAGGTCAGAGAGTTCTTCTATGGCCTGCTTCAAGGGAGAGAGGGGAAGAAGGTCAAAGCGTCCTTCCCACTTTTGCTGTTTTCACACATGCCAAGGTGCCATATGTTGGGGCAGCATTCCTGAACCCATCATCAGAAACTATACATTGATGATTGGCTGGACGTGGAGGCTCACACCTATAATTCTAGCACTCTGGGAGGCTGAGGCAGGTAGATCTCTTGAGTTCAGGAGTTCAAGACCAGCCTGAGCAACAGCAAGACCCCCATCTCTCTACTAAAAAATAAAAAAACTAGCCAGGCATTTTGAGGGGCTTCTGTAGTCTCTGCTACTTAGGAGGCTGAGGCATGAGGATCACTTAAGTCCAAGAGTTTGAGGTGAGCTATGACACCATGGCACTCTACCAAGGGTGACAGAGTGGGACTCTGTCTCAAAAAAAAAAGAAAAAGAAACTACACATTAATGAATCAAACCCACAAAGTTACATACTAACTTTTAGGCAGAAAGGTAAAAAGCTTGCCTGTAGTCCCAGCTACTTGGGAGGCTGAGGCAGGAGAATTGCCTAAGCCCAAGAGCTGGAGGTTGCTGTGAGCTGTGACTCCATTGCACTCTACTGAGGGCGATAGAGTGAGATTCTGTCTCCACAAAAAAAAAAAAAAAAAAAAAAAAAAAGCTTACATATAAGGGTAGTAAATGAGATAAATTCTAGAAGAAAGGATAAAAAAAGAAAGCCATTATATCTAAAGTTGCTAAGATCAAGGAAAGAAAATTGAAAACAGAGAATTATTAACTATCCATGTAAAAGGAAATGCTTTTATATTCAAAAGCACTTAAATCGGGCAGCATCAGTGGCTCAAAGGAGTAGGGCACCGGCCCCATATGCCAGAGGTGGTGGTTCAAACCCAGCCCCGGCCAAAAACTGCAAAAAAAAAAGCACTTAAATTATTTTACTCTGAAATTATGGCATTCCAATACAGAAAATCATTTTATCTTGTTTCCTAAAAAATTACATGTGCCTATCTATAACTCACTTACATAAATTTAAAACAACTGCAGTGTATATTACATATATTCCTGAAATTACAATTTTCATTTCTTATACAATTAAAAGAAGAAAAGTAATCTAGCTGCTAAGATGTATTTTTATTTGGCATTGTTTTTGAAACAGGGTCTCATTTTGTTGCACAAGTTAGAATGCAGTGGTGCAATCATAGCTCACTGAAGCCTCGAACCCCCAGGCTCAAGCCATCCTCTCAACACAGCCTCCTGAGTAGGTGGGACTACAGGTTTGCCACCACCACACCCAACTAATTTTTTCTATTTCTTATAGAGATGGGGTCTGGCTATGTTGCTGAGGCTGGTCTAAATGTCCTGGCCTCCATTTCCTGGCCTCCAGCAATCCCCCCACCTTGGACTCCCAAAGTGCTAGGATTACAGGTATGAGCCACTGCGCACAGCCTAATAAGTATGTTTTAAAGAACTAAATTCCATTTTCATTTGATTATCTCTCTCCCCTCTCTCTTTATCTCGTTCTCTCTCTCTCTCTTTTTTTTTTTTTTTTTTGTAGAGACAGAGTCTCACTTTATCGCCCCCGGTAGAGTGCCATGGCGTCACAGCACACAGCAACCTCCAACTCCTGGGCTTAGGCGATTCTCTTGCCTCAGCCTCCCAAGTAGCTGGGACTATAGGAGCCCACCACAATCTTTCTCTCTTTCTCAAGATAAAGTCTTTAATAATTTAGTATAAAGAAAATAGAACTTCTCTCAAGTTGCTTTTTACTTTGCATGCTTATTTCAAGTATTTTATTTTATTTTATTATTTTTTAGAAGGTATCCATTATATATATGCAAATCCAAATGATAGAAATGTTTATTAAAATGCATATTTTACTAAAATGCATATTATATCAACTTTCCATAAATTATATACTAAAATGATATTTTCATTTAATATGTTATTCATAACAAAATACAGAATATAATTATGAAGTTTAAATATATACTACATTACAGCCAGTTTTCCCCACAAGAATAATAGCTTGAAATCAATAGCTTGAAACTTTCCATTCCAGCATTTCTATATTGAAGAATATGATTGAACACCCTATTAAGGTTCCACCTTTGTGTCTATAATACTTTGCTTCAGGTTACAACAGGCTTTTATTTTTCGTTTATTTATTTATTTTGAGACAGAGTCTCACTCTGTCACACTAGGACGCCATGGCCTCAGTCTAGCTCATAGCAACATCAAACTCCTGGGTTCAAGCAATCCTTCTGCCTCAGGCTCCCCTCGGCCTCCCAAGTAGCTGGGACTACAGATGACCACCTAGCTTTCTATTTTTAGTAACAAAGGGGTCATTCTCTTACTCAGGCTGGTCTCAAACTCATGAGTTCAAGGGATCCTCCTGCCTTGGCCTCCCCAACTGCTAGCTGGCCTACAACAGGCTTTTAAATATGTGAATTCTCTGAACAGTATTAAGATAGAAATTATAGAAATTCTTACCATCTTAAGGTGTGTGAAGACCTGGCATATACATCTTCAAGTTAAACTCAACCCATCAACCTATTTATCTATATTGCAAACTCACAGAAGTTTTTCCTAATTAGTTGCCAATATTTAAAAGTTTAGAATTTTCACAACCTAAAAAAAGAACTGGCTGTCCCAGTGGCCTATATTTCCAAGTGAACAACCAACTTGAGCCAAGTTGGGTAAAGGCTGCACCTTTCTGAAAGGCTTTCTCTCCAATTTGCCATAATCCCCACCATCCTCGAATACTCCCAAAACTAAGATACAAGGTCAGCTGCCATTTATCATGTTCTGTTGCGCTGCCTGATCATGAAGTATGTGGGAAAGGGAACCAGGTCTCCCCCATCACCCCAGGAATGAGCTACTCCAGAGTGCATCACCCACAGACCAGGCTTAGGGCTTGTCTGGAAAACCATGCAGCTGAGTTTGGAGATAACTTAGAAGGTCAAATATGGAAATGACCTTCAAAGATCATTTCATTCAAACTCTTCATTGTATGGAAGAGGAAACTGAGGTCCCTGGGGCTAAGGGACTGATATTACTTCACACAGTGAATTTACAGAAAAGCCCAACCCCGAGCCCAGGTCTCTGAACTCCAGGCTCCTTCCACTGTAATAACAGAAATAGGAAAAGGAAACAACTACAGAGAAAGGAAGGAGAGTGGGGACACACTCTCCCTCCCTCCTCCCAGGGCTGTGGCAAGCAGCCAACTGGAGCTTGCTGCATATTTAATTTAAACCTTTGTCTGCCCTGCCAAGGACAAAGTACAATCTGTTTTATGTAAAAAGTCTTCCCTGAGGAAAGCCTCGGCCTCCAGCTGCGAAACTGATTGATGTTCTTAAAGTCCCCAGGAACCTCTGCTGGGATCCGAGGCTGTGGTTTCCAAAAAAAGACTTTGTGAAAAGGGAAGCACTGAAAACAATTTTTTTTTCCTTTATTGTTTCTCTCAATCTGGGAGAATTAGACTGAAACTAGGGCAGAGGGGGTGGGGAACATGCAAATAAAGATTATGTTTAAAAGCAGATTTCAGAATCCCGTGTGGGAGGAGCTCAGGATGGCGAACAGCTGCCGAGGGAGGCTGGAGCCGTCTAGAAGCTTTGTCTAGAAGCTTAATTTGCATAGCAAGCACTCTGCTTTTACTTAGATGGCCTGTTCCAATCAATAAAGCTACCAGAATGTTCTAAAGATGCCTTATCCACACTCGAGGGAAGAATTAAAGCATCTATAACAAATTATGTTGCCAGTGCTGTTTTATTGGGAGTGTTTGTGAGATGTTCTAATAAAGATTGAAATCCATCCTACTTTGAGAATTTTGTGGGTTTCCTGCTACCTTGTTTCAGAGAACCTGATTTCAGGTAACACTTCTGCAAAACCGAAACCAAAGCCAGTTTTGAAATCCAGTCCTGGAGTCACCTCAGAGTATGTTTTGGTTGGTCGGGGTCAGGGCATCTCCTGCGGGATTTCCTCTAAACCTGAGGCTCTGCACAGAAAACCCAGGAGACTAAAGAGGGTAAAACCCACTACAAAAGTTCCAAGGGTGACCAGAGTTTAGCCTGGGAGGACTGCACCTCCCACTGCTCTCTGGCCCTGCCGGGGGCAGGCTGTGCCAGGCTGGAAGGAGGAGATGGGAGAGGGTGGGAGGGCCACCTTCGCCTTCTGGCCCAGAGGCCAAACTTCAGCTTACAGCCAGAACAAAGCCACTGCCAGGTCAGGGCTAAGGAGCTCAAGCCTGTCTTGGGGTAGAGCCAGGACCCAGAAACCATTGCCATGAGCCACCAGCTGGCCCTGGTCCCAGGGATATGTGCAGCTGCCGCACAGGCCAGACCGGGCCTGCAGGTTGTGGCCGTGCCAACCCCTCCATCAGGCCTCCCAGTCTCTGTTCTCATCCAGGCTCACACCCAATGCCTCGTGTACTTTGGCACCAGCCTGCTTTAGGTGTGTCCCGGGATGGCTGAACAAACCTGCAGAAAAACCACATGACTGACTGGCTTTTATCTTTCTGGACATTACACGGTTGTTCCAAAACTCCACAGAGGCCCAGGTGTACAGTTTCAAATCTTCTCTGATGTTTGTTGGCTGAGGGAAATGAAGGAATGAACTATTTCCCTTAACTCTGTGTGGTCTAATTTAAGTGCCTTTCATTAGGACTCTCACAAGAACAACACAGGCGCCCTGGCCACAGAAATAAGAGCTCCCTCCCCGTGTGCCCTGATGGCAGCACAGAATCAATGAATGGTCACATTCACGGCTGTTTTTAGAAGTGTTTCCTGGTGTCTTGGGCATTAAGCTTGGGTAATAAAGTTAACAGCAATATAATCATGCTGAGGAAAGGTCAAAAAGGGGGAAGTCTTTATTTAAAGAAATATTATACTGTTCTTTTTATATACTACATCATTCTCTCTATCTGTGGCTATTCTCCCAGCAAGTGATCCAACAAACCCTGTGGGAACTTATTCTAAGAAATTTGGCTTCTTCTCTTCCCAATGTGTTTCCTCCCAAACTAGTTAGGTCCTCTCTAGCTTGGGTACATACTCTAGCATTTTGAGGAAGCTTCACCTAATCCATCTTTATATTCTCTTATCTCCAGGGAAAGGCCTGCAGAACTTCTCTGCAAGCCTTGGCCTTAAGGCATGCTCCCTAATAAAAAGGGCAGGGTGCCACAGTCCCATGGAGAGCAGCCCAGTAGGGCTTAAGCTATAAAGACAAGCAAGACAAGGTCTCTGTGCTCAGGAAACTGGTAATCTAGGGGAGGCCATGGATATGCCATTTAACAAGGTGATAAGTGCACACCAGCAGTGTGAACCAAGTGCTGAGGGAGCTCCAAGGAAGCAATGATTAATCGCTGGGTATGGGGATTAAAGATATGGGAATGTTTCCCAGAGAGTGTAACAGTTGAGCTGAAAGTCAAACGATGAGCAGGCTTTGATCACCAGGAAACTTAGTGGGCAGAGTGTTCAGCACTGGGCATCTCAGGAAGAGGCATGGGGTAAGTCTTCCACACTGAGGAGTGAGGATATGTGAAATGCTCGGAGCATTTCAAGTCATCCGGTATAGGTGGAGTTTACAGTATAATGTGGAGGGTGACACAAGAAATACTGAAGAGGCAGGTTGGGCCAGATGGTGATCATCTTGGGAAACAAACTCCCTGGACTTTATCCCCAAGGCAGTGGCGTAATGGGTGAAGGATATTAAGCAACTGGCTGGGTCAAGGGTTTAGGTTAATGTGTATAACAAGCAAAGTCATCTAAAAATGACTGGGAGGTCACTGTAGGTGGCATGGACACACTGACTGGAATAGGGGCCTCCTTATGTTCCCAGTAGGATGGGCTGCACCAGGTTCAGCTTCCTACAAGACTAGTTGGTTCTGTCCCACCCCAGCTAGATGAGCTTCAGCTCTGCACAGGCCTCAGATCTCCAGAAGGGGAAAGCTGGCCATCCAGACAACTTTTCAGAGTGTCCAACACCAGAGGCAGTTAGGCTGCATAGGGCCCCAGTATCCGGCCATAGCCCCACTGAAAAGTTGTTCTCACACTTCCTCAACAAGGAGGTAGGATCCTTCCCCTGGAACATAAAACACCCTACTCCAATAGATGCCTTTCCTTGGGCTCATCAAAGGCTAGGAGATCATAGATGACTTATTGGTGACACTTGATTTTTTTCTACCGTAAAGTCCATTTCTAAGTCCATGCCATGGGGCATTGTGGACACTTTCTGACCCTGTTACTTTTTCACCGTGGTGACCTAAGAAGGCACCCACATTGTACCATAGGGGGAAGGCTTAGGAATGGAATAAAGCATTTCTCTATTGTCAATTAAGACTCTTTATAATATAACAGAAAATCCAATTAAAACTGGCTTTATAACTGACGGGAAGTTATTATTTCACTAACTGCTGGGATGGGCACAGGACAGTTAATACAATGTTTAAATGATGTTATCAATGGCCCATTTCTCTCTCTCTGCTCCATCTTCACCAGTGTCAGCTTATTCTAAGGCCCACTCTCCTAGTGGTTATAGAAGGCTACCACTCACAGTCAAGTCTAATATCACATCCATTGGCAGAGAGCTCTTCTAGATCAACATTCCAAGCCAGTATCCCAAAATCCATCTAAGCTGAATAAGCTTAGAACCTCCATAGTAGACCACCTCCCTACATTGACCAGCTCCTAATTTTCATAGACTGGACATGTACCACATGTGCTCAATAGAAGTTCTAATGAAGTAGATTTTGCTGAACTAATTTGTACCATTTGTCATTTGCCAGAGGTTGTAACTAACAGTTCAAGTAAGATATAGCATCTGGAGGAGGGGAAAGATCACAGAGGGTGCTATTCCTTTACTTATCTGAGTGACTTGCTTTTGGGAAATTAAAAAACCTAGCCATAACCTACTATATAGGTAACTACTTGGAATCCATGTCTTAAAAGATGAAAAGTATTGTGCAGTTAAAAGAGTTTTTAATCTCACACATGCTCAAGGTACAGCGACTGGTATATAGTAGGTACTCAGTAAATATTTGTTAAATAAGCACATGAATTGATATCAGCATAAATATAGTAGAACCTCTGTAAGTTGACCACCCATGGGACTGTAACAAACCAGTCAACCTACAGAGGTGGTTGATATAAGGAAATTGACTGAGTACCTACTACATACCAGCCACTGTTTTACATTCTGGGACATTGAAATAACATTGAATGACTGATTGGGTTAAAGCAACTGGTGCCCACCTCTAGAGCTGAATATATATTCAGTTTCCCCCAAAGTAAGTGGACTACATAGGGGTAAAAGCACATATTTGGATAAAGATCTATGTGCTATTAGAAAAGGTTGAAGCCAGAAAAGCGGCCTGCAAGCCGAGTCTGAGAAGCTGAGCTGAAGCAGTACTGTTGACCTAGCCTGCTCAGCTCCCATTCTTCCCCCACACTCCAGCGATTATCTAGTTAAGATTTCCGGATTGTGACGATGTTGGTCTCAGACTTTGAGGAAGTAGTCACACATAAACAGTAGATGTTGTGATATTGGTAGAGTAAAGGTTACTTAGATAATACGATGTTTTGTTTGATGATTCTCTTAGATATTTTGTTAAAGTGAAAATTACCTTTATGTTGTTTAAATATTTTGCATTGTTAGAGCAAAGACTACTTTGATGTTTTCTGTCAGATAAAGTTAAAATTTTCTAGGTTTATTTCCTGCTATTCTCATTATAAAAATTATTAGAATTGTAACTGAGGCAGAACAGATTCGAGAGACTACTCTTGCTGTTCTCCAGAATTTCTGTCCTTCTGATAATAAAGCTTATTTGGAGCTAAACCCTGTCTCTGCATATTGCCTGGAGAGTGACAGGTGGCTGGACTTTCTTCATTAGTAACAAGGTGAGGGGAGAGATACCAGTTAGGCATGCATAAACATCTTATAAAGTCTTGCTATTAAAAGTAGATTATTAGCATCACCTGGAAACTTAATATAAATGCAGAATTTCAGGTAATGCCTTAATTCTACTAGATCAAAATCTGCATTGTAACAAGATTCCCCAGGTGATCCCTATGAATGTAGGACTTTGAGAAGCATCATCTAAGGGATCTATAAAAACATTGTTATGAATGGGGCTGAGAGGGAAGGAGGTTGGAGAATAAACCAAAGGGTCTCTGCAGCGGACACCAGTAGGGATGTGCTTCTCATAACAGTTCTCCAGGGAGAATTGTGCAGCTCGCCCCTCTGTTGGGGATGACTGATCCAAGAGAAACCTGCCAGGATCAATTCATGCATCATCTTCTGGGAATTTGAAACACGGATGATGAGAAACAGATACAGAAGATTGTTGGGGCAGAGGTACAAATTGACAGAGCCCTAGAAGTTCCATAAGTACCTAATCTGGGAACCCCCAAAGTGCCCTGGGGCTTGGTTGTTCTATAACTCCTTCTATTCATCCACCCAGTATCCCCCCCACCCACTTTGGAGACAGAGTCTCATTCTATACCCTGAGTAGAGTACTGTGTCATCATAGTTCACAGCAACCTCAAACTTAAGGTATCCTCTTGCCTCAGTCTCCGGAGTTGGGACCCTCTTCAGCTGGGACTATAAGCAACCAACATTATGCCCAGCTATTTTTAGTAGAGACAGGGGGCTTGCTCTTGCTTAGACTGGTCTTGAACTCCCGAGCTCAAGTGATCCACTCCTCCTCTTCAGCCTTCCAGAGTGCTAGGATTACAGGCATGAGCCACCCCACCTGCCCTCCAATATCCTTCCTCTTCTTAGCTTAAGTTAGACAAAAAAAAGGTTTCTATTGCTGGCAATCAGACAACCTTAACTTCCATAGTTTTGACTTTGTCAGTATCGTTATCTACTGAGAATGAGAGTATTCAATCTGCCTTGAGGCAGAGACCAAGTCAATCCATTTCAACATACAGTATCTGAGAGGCTTAAGTTGCTCTTTTCTCATCTTCCAGACTTGATCCCCAACACAAGACATGAACACTGAACTTCATTCACAGTTGCCATAAGCTTAAAAAAGCCATTCTTTTAGTATTTTAAAAAATTCTACATTCTGAAAATGCTTTTGGCTTTCATAAGAGATCTTCCATCTTTGGTTTACTTTCTGTATGAAAAATTACCATATCTTTCTAGAAAGTTCAGCCAATTTGTCTTCTTCAATCTGACCATCTATTGTTAACTTTTTTCAAATGTATCTGTTTTCTATAAATACACCTACCAAAAGATTGAATTGTTGTAATATCATTTATTTTTCTTTGACACGCAAATGTTTTCAATCCAATGTTGGCTGATAGCTAGGATGTTTGGAAATTAAGAATCCTAATAGATGGGAACAACAACATAGGCATTTAAAGCTTACTTACTCCTTTGGGCTCATTGTGAGAAAACCAAGGATTTATTGGCCTGATTCTGTATTCCTTGGAGTATTTCATCTTATTCTACAACATTCTCCTTTTCTTCTTATTAAAAAAAAAAGGCATTAATACAACAAAACAATGAGGAGGTCAAATCTCATAAAGAACAAAATGACATCACATAGGGAAGTGAGTCACTCCACATCATACTGGGAACTGAATCAGGACTGAACTGACTCACAGCTTTCTGGGCCAAGGACCAATTCTAGTTATATCATGCTGGAAAATGACTCATTTATTACCTTTATTAGCTCTCCTCAAGATCAAATCTGCAAAGTGGAGTTGGTCTTATGAAACTGAAGTGGTTCTGCTCAAGGCTGTTACTTTCTGCTGGTACACAGAGAATCTCTGTGTCTGAAACTTGTTTTGCCTCAAGAACTGAGGCCCCGCCTTGCCAGCAGTGCCCTTATCTGAGCTGACCACATCTAAACATGAGCATATCTACCACCTTCGTAGACTCTACACACAAGCACTTTTTTTTATTATCAATTGGTTGATTGTTAATCTATCAAAACTCAGATGCTATAATAATCAGTGTGGAAAATAATCTGAAAAAGTGATGCCCCACTTAGTACTTTTGTCAATAGAAAGTCCAAGTACAGCAGCAGCTAACAGCTCTCTTCTTTTTCTTCTTTTCTTTTACCTCTGCAAGTAAACTGAATAATGACAGCTGCACTAATCAAGTGTCCCACCCAAAATTGGAAAGGAATACAGGGAAAATTAGAGCTCCACAATCATGAAGTAATTCCCAAGATACCTTAACTAAGTATATTTTTATGAAATATCAGACAGTATCATTAATTACAAGTATAAATTGAAATTTTTTTAGTGTATGCATTGATATTTAGCAGAATCCCATACCTAGATAATCTAGACACAGAAATTTCACATGCATTTCCAAAGTTCTAATATTGGGACTATTCTTCCACATGACAACAATTAGTTGGGTTTAGAGTATATGTTTAAAATTCTCTCCAATACTCTTCAACTCCCCGCAGTCACCAGGGCAGTCCCTTGGCATCTGTGGAGATCAGTTCCAGGACCCCCACAGATATGGAAAGCCATTGTGGGTTCAAGTGCTTTACATAAAATAATGTAGTATTTGCATATAACCTATGCTCACCCTTCTATATACCTTAAATCATCTCTAGATTACTTATAATACCTGCTATCATGACACTGCTATGTAAATAGTGGCTCTTCTGTATTTTTTGTTTGTATTGTTTTTATTATTGTACTGTTATTTCTGTTGGGGTCTTTGGTTGAATGTGTGGATGTGGATGTATTCCCTGTTGCCTTAACCAGGTCTGCTCTGTGTAACTTACTTGATCCTGGTAGGCATTTGAGTTTGCAACCCCTGATAAGTAGATTCCTAACTTTGTCTTGGTACTTAAATACAATAAATAGAACTAGAAAAATAAATTTTTTTTGAGACAGAGTCTGACTCTGTTTCCCTGGATAGAGTGCCCTATTGTCATAGCTCATAGCAACCTCAAATTCCCGGGCTCAAGCAATCCTCTTGCCTGAGTCTCCCATGTAGCTGGGACTACAGGTGCCTGCCACAACACCTACCTAGTTAATCTAGATAGGGTCTCATTCTGGCTCAGGCTGGTCTGGAACTCCTGAGCTCAAGCAATCTGCCTGCTGTGGCCTCCCAAAGTGCTAGGATTACAGTTGTGAGCCACTGCACTCAGCCAGAACTAGAAAATTTAAGAATGTAAAAGCTTATCTACATTTCAGGTTGTCCAATGTTGCTATCAATTTCAGTGAGATCTTCCCTAAGCATGCACCAAGTGTCTTGGTTATGCCCGACAATGTGCTAGATGCTATACATAAATGTGTGAGATACTGTCTTTGCCCTCAAGTTGCTTATGATGCACCTAAACAGACAGGTCATAGAAACACAACTTTTGTTTAAAATCTTATCTTAAAGACTGGGCGTAATGACTCACACCTATAATCCTAGCACTCTGGGAGGCCACGGCAGGTGAATCCTGATTGCTTGAGATCAGGAGTTCAAGAGCAGCCTGAGCAAGACTGAGACCCCATCTCTACTAAAAATAGAAAAAAAAAAAAAAACACTAGCTGTGTGTTGTGGTGGACGCCTATCATCCCAACTTCTGGAGAGACTGAAGCAAGAAGATCTCTTGAGCATAAGAGTTTGAGGTTGCTGTGAGCCAGGACACAAGGGCACTTTATCCAGGGCAATGGAGTGAGACTCTGTCTCAAAAATAAATAAATACATACATACATACATACATATATACATACATAAAAATAAAACAAAATCCTATCTTAAAAATCATTAAAATGTGATGCTTAGCGACTTTCTACTAATTCATCCCAAACCAAAGAAACTAGAGCTTATCTTTCCCAATTCATAGATCTCTATCTCTCTCTTTCTCTCTCTCTCTTTTTTTTTTTTTTTTTTTTTGAGACAGAGTCTCACTTTGTCACCCTTAGTAGAGTGTTGTGGCATCATAGCTCACAGCAACCTCAAACTCTTGGGCTCAAGTGATTCTCTTGCCTCAGCCTCCCAAGTAGCTAGGACTACAGGCACCCACAACAACACCCAGCTATTTTTAGAGACGAGGTCTAACTCTTGCTCAGGCTGGTCTTGAACCTGTGACCTCAGGGCAATCCATCCTCCTGAGCCTCCCAGAGTGCTAGGATTACCAGCATGAGCCCCTGAGCCTGGCAAGACCTCTGTCTCTCGGTCAAAAACTGCAATACCTAATATTTGAACAACACTATGTTCTGGGATGTAAAGTTCTATAGGACACAGTTTTGTTTGTTTTTTGCAGTTTTTGGCCGGGGCTAGGTTTGAAACCGCCACCTCTGGCATATGGGGCCAGCGACCTACTCCCTTGAGCCACAGGTGCCACCCAGGACACAGTTTTTATCCTCAAGAAATCTATGTTCTAGTAGAATTACAAATATATTAAACAAATAATTCAGATTATCTGGCAGCACATGGTGGGTGCTTGACAGTAGAGCAAAAACCCACCGCAGCACTCAGGGATCATTTCCTATGTGGGTGTTTGGAGAAAGCCTCGTCCTGCTCTGAGGCTTGAGCCACTCCTCTGCACACATCAGTCCTTGACTTAATTATTCTAACCCCAAACCAAGGCTGCCAGCAGTTGAGGTTTTCCCCAGTAAGCCCACATAATTCTGACTAGTAACAACAGGGAAAGTTCAAGCAAGGAAGTACTGGTGTGGGTGTTACAAAAGTGGAGGAAAACCAGAAAGTCCCAAAGAGAAGGGAGCTTAACAGCCCCTCCAAGAGCCACAAGGAGCCTCTGTGGTCCCTGTGGCTTGAATTCTCAAACCCTTACTCAGATTTCGCCAGTAACAGGAGTTGAGAGCTCAGTTAGGGTCAGGTGGTGACTTTCGTGTGCGTGTCCTGAGCGTGCATGACCTGTTCTCTGCCTTTTCCTCTGCGTCCTCTCCTTCCACCACTGCCTGTCCAACTCGGATTTGTATGCCAGGGAAAAGGGAGCTGTTCTCAACAGTTTGCCTTCCTGAGCTCCAGAGTCTCTGGCTGCCCTCTGTGATTGGCCAGTAGGAGGCACTGGCATGAGATTTAGGAGGAGGTGGAGAGTGGGAGGAAACCCGAGTCTACGGCTCCCTCCACCTCGGATGGCTTCTCCAGCGACTGTGGGTCTCCTCTCTGGCTTCTGCTTCTACTGGGCAGACCTGCCACGGATCCAGCCACTGCCAGGTGACCAGGGCTACCGGGGCCTTACCTCCTTCACTTCTTCTGTTGATAAACCCCTGATTGGCTTCCACCTTCTCCATCACCTGTGTAAACAATTCCTGTACCCGTATTGAATTTCTTCTCTTGTAAACACTTAAAGTGGTTTCTGATTTCCTTGCTAGATTCTGATTAATACATATATACATGAAGAATTGATACATTAAAACGGTAATTTGCCAGGTAGTGCAGTTAGTCACAATGTGCAAGGGTGCAGCACAGACTCTGAGTCTCTTTCCAACCCCAACACGCAGGAATTGTGTAGAAGACCATTCAAACGGTTTAATCTTACTGAGCTTCAGGAAACCCGGGCTAGGATCTGGGTAAGAGAAAATGTATTATCAATCCATTGTCCTTGAAGTGTGTCATAAGCCACTGAGTGCCCCGCGGATGTCATGCCATTAGCTCATTGTCTACGAGAAACTACAAGTGTGTGATGGACGAGCAGGTCAGCCCACAAGCTCAGCACGCCAAAAGCTCATCCAGTTCTTGAATTTATTTAAATTAACAGGAGATTTTAAAGAGGTACCGAGAGAAGACAAAAGCAGAAATGTTTTTATCTTTTAAAAAGAGGAAGGCAAAGAAGAAAGTCAGAAAGAGAGGGGGCAAGAGAAGCTAGCCTGTGGATCTACTGGTGTGAAGGGTGATGCAATTAACCCCTAATGCGGGACGAGGCACAGACAGGAGATGAACAAGAGGCAGATGACGAAGCAGGAACAGAGCTGGTTCCTCCTTAATAAGGCCACTTTCATGGCTTCAAACTGTAGTGGAAATGCCCACATTTTGAAAAAACACATAGTCTTAGACTAATAAAAATTCAAAACTGCTATTTCACAGTAAACAAAGAATGATTTGCAGATCGATTTCTTTTTGCAAATTCAAATATACAAGGTTCCCTCCTTTAGTATAAATGGTAAAGGATGGCTTACACACTAGATTTCTCCTATCTCCTGGAGTATAACTTGCAAAAAATGATACAAATTATATGTATATACACATGCAAAGATGCCTAAAAACAAAATGTATATAAATATATAAATTCTAAAGTTATGAAATTGTTAAGTCAATAAACCAAATCGTCTCTGTCCCGTTATCTAGGACCTGTTGTTTTTTAAACACACGTAAATATACGTATATACACACACACCCTCCAGATGCTTCTAAAGATATTTCAAAATAAATTCACTTTATTAATAGAAATTGGGCCAAGATGTTTTATATTCTCTATTCACCTGTATTGTTCTATGAAAAAATGTAATAAAAACACAGGCACAGGCTGCCAATGCTAAATTAGAAAAACAGCTGTGCTTTTTATATTGTCCTGCCCTAGAAAAAAGGCACCCAGGACAATCCCCGCAGCTGGCACACTCTACACGATGTGCTCATTACCACAAGTAAATAAAGCCAGTAAATTACTGGCAGAGCACAGGGGGCCACGATGAGTCTAGGAAATAACCCTTTCATCAAACTCTCTGCACATTGTATATTGCTTGGGCAAAAAGCAAATAATGGTGATCAATGGGGGAATTAATATTTTAGTCAAAGAGAAATGGAGATGAATATATACTATAAATTATTAAACAGCACTTGCGCTCTATCCCCTTGGCACGGAGTGAAATAGGCTTCCAAAGAAACAAGATATCTTCCACTGACCTAGCAATGTTGTCTTCAACCAACGATAATATTCATTCAGTTGCACATCTCTAAGACATTCAAGGGGAGTTTATACCTAATCTTCTCTACCTTTCTGTAATAGAATGCAACAAAATATAAATATTCCTATGTTTGTATATATAAACATGTTTTATGTTATATGTCTATAAATATTACTGTGCTGTAGCAGGGAAACAACCATTGTGCTGGGACTTAAGACCTGACAGTTCTAGCTTGCCCTTGACTATGACAGACAGGGAGACAGACCGTAAGCACTCTGGGCCTTTGTTTCTCTACTATAAAATAAGGAGTTGCATCAGAGATGACCTTGAAGGACCCTTTAAGGTTTAAAATTCTGCATAAGGGCTTCATAATGAGTAAACAGTAGGAAGGACTAAGAAAAATTTGTGACCAGGGCTTCTAGCATCAAAATGGAAAACAAATATTTCTCCATTCTCTTTCTTTCTTTTTTTTTTTTTCTTTTTGAGACGGAGTCGCATTATGTCACCCTGTGCCATGGCATCACAGCTCACAGCAACCTCAAACTCTTGGGCTTAAGTGATTCTCTTGCCTTAGCCTCCTAAGTAGCTGGGACTACAGGTACCCGCCACAATGCCCGGCTATTTTTTGTTGTAGTTGTCATTCTTGTCTGGCAGGCCTGGGCTGGATTCAAACCCGCCAGCTCCGGTGTATGTGGCTGGCATCCTAGCCACTGAGCTACAGGCACCGAGCCAAAAAAATTGCTCCATTCTTTAAGCATTTAAAAATATGTACATACATATACAGTCATACATACAATCATAAATATATGTAAGTTGCTGATCTCTCGCTCTCTCTTTCTTTTTGAGACAGAGTCTCACTCTGTTGCCCTGGGTAAAGTGCCATGACATCATACCTAACATCAACCTCAAATTCTAGGGCCCAAGCAATCCTCTTGCCTCAGCCTCCCAAGGTGCTAGGACTACCAGCGCCTGCCACCACGCCCAGCTAGTTTTTCTATTTTAGTAGAGATGGGGTCTCACTCTTGCTCAGGCTAATGTTGAACTTCTGAGCTAAAGCATTCCACCTGCCTCACCCTCCCAAGGTGCTAGGATTACAGGTGTGGTCACCCCGCAAGTTGCTGCTCTCTTAATGAAAAAAAGTGTGAACCAATAAAGAAGTACTATATTTGCATAGTAGCATGCCATGAAAGTTACACAGGAAATTATTAAATAGTCTGCATTGAAAATTTGAGAAATGTAATACTTGAAATATTGAGCAAGCACAAGACTTGCAATTTCCTGGGTGTGCAATTCTAAGAAACAGAAGGGAAGGTTGCATTAACCATGTACTTTAGGAGAATCTGAAATGAATGACTTGTTCCTGTTTGCCAAGAGCCCCCGACAGGAAAGGGAAGAACATAATAATCAATGATACAAAGCAGGCTGTGATAAGGCTACTTTTATAGGGGAGTGTTCGTAAGCTAAAGAGTACACAGATCTTGGGAAGAAAGGTCTGGGGGAGAGAAATCCTTCTGAACATTTCGGATTTGTTTTGAAAATTAAGGAGGAGCCCCTGAAAGACCTCCATGGCACCAAAGAGGGTTTGTACTTCCGGAAGGATTCTAGTAGAAGTCAGAGCTTAGAGAAGTTTAGAGACCACCTAGTACTATTCTCCCATTTTATAAAGAAAGAAATTAAGATGGAGGGGCATGGTGGCTCATGCCTATAATACCAGCACCTTGGGAAGCTGAAGTAAAAAGATCACTTGAGACCAGGAGTTTGAGATGAGCCTGAGCAAGAGCGAGATCCCATCTACAAAAAATATAAAAATTAGCCCGGCATGATGGTAGGCACCTGTAGTCCCAACTACTTGGAAAGCTGAGGCTGGAGGATTGCTAGAGTCCAGGCATTTGAGGTTGCAGTGAACTATGATGATGCTGCTGCACTCCAGCTGGGGCAACAGAGCAAGACACTGTCCCAAAAAAAAAAAGAAAGAAAGAAAGGAAAGCTAAGGCTAGAAAGCATATGTAGCTTGCCTTGTGCTAAGTTTTGGCAGAGTTAAGACTACAAGTAAAGTCTTCTAACTTCCAGTCCAGACAGCTTTCCCTCATTGCTTCCCTTTTCTCTGCGTGAGTCCAAAACAAATCCTTTTCTCACTGATTTATAGCAATGGTCCTCTTGGGATGAATAGAATATACTGTTACTTCTCTCTCTCCCTGAAATGTTCCTCCCAGCCCATAAAGTTTTTCCCAAGCTGACTAATTCTTTGCTTGGTCAGAATTGTTTTGGGGCCATCGTTCTAAATATCATCTCCCAGCTGAGCAATCTGAAAAGCAAACTATCCACTGATTTTTACTGTGTCATTCCCCAGAGTGGCATAGCCCGCATGGTCTGGTATGATGGGCATTATGACACACTGACCAACTATCATACAAGGGAATGTGACTTCTCTGAAAGACTCGGGGTGTTGATGTTAGGTATGTCTCAGTTTTCTTGTCTATTACACACAGGGCAAATATTCATCTAAATTTTCCAGGACTGTAGAAATAGAAAATAATTGTTAATATTTTTAATCTGATTTCATAGGTACAAATTTGATTCTTCAAATAGGAAGCAGATCTTTTCAAATTATCTAATTTATTTCTTCAGTCCACAGGGCAGGGAGGGAAGGAACAAAAAGATACTGATTTGTTCGACATCACCCAGCTAGATGGTTCTAGAGTTGAAAAAAAGGGAGCCTTTTGATATAGAATTCAAGTGCTTTTGGCTCTAAGCCATATTGCTCATCCTATTCAGAGTGCATTATAAATATGAGGCTCTGGAACATGTAAAATAATCTACTCATAAGTCTTAGACACAAGATGGCGGTCTCTCTCTCCGTCAAGACAGTTACCCATCCCCCCCAAAATTAATTTTGTTTCTTGTAAATTATGTGGTAAGCCTCACCATATAATTTCAGATACAGAGGCGGATTGGGAGTCATCTCTGACAACCTAACAATTTTGAGATGATCAAGCTGGGTCATGATGAAAGAGGAAGCAAGTAAGAGACAGTGCTTTATGAGGCTGGAGGTTCACTGATGTATGGAGGCAGCTGTAACCCCTCCTGTCCAATGCTCCCTTCCACAGGGGAACATGGTAGACCACTCTCTCACCCACTTCCACACATACCATTCGAACTTAGGTTACTTTTTACTGATTTAATCCAGGCTCTTATAATAAATACCTGGATGACAGATGTGGAGAAATAGACCCAAAGCTTCCAAGTTCTAACTCTCCACTGGCACTGGTCACTATTTGGTACTTAACCTAGGTGCTGCTCCACTCTAAATTACTCAACCATAATATTCTCTTGAGGTATAAATAATACTTTAGCAGTGCTGTTGTGCTGTGCAAGAAAACAGTTTAAAACAAGAGACATGGAAAGGGTTCTCAGGGACACATCACACAGAACTCTGCTATTGGGGTGAGGGAGAGAAGGAAGGTGGGAAGAGGGCAGGACAGTCACTAGCTGTCCATGGAATTTTGGAGAAGACTAGTCTAACATGGGTGCAAGCACCTTGGAAGAAAGGAGTAATTGAAACTATTCCCCTCTGTTAAATTGGGCTAGAGGCCAAACACTATGTCTTAGAACTTTCTTCTCTGGACAAAACAACAACATTTCAAAATAAGAAAAGAGGGATCTTTCTCAAAGACAAAAGTCATACAGACTCAAAATCAGACCACACCAGAGTTTCATCTGCAAAAATAATGTTTTTTCCTAACAAGTTAAGGAGCACGATTTAATGGCTCAATATTTCATTTGACATTTAAGAAGTCATCCGTCTCCAAGAAGCTTATTGGCAAATCTTCTCAGTTTCAGGAATTAAAAAATATAGTGTGTATGTGAACACATCTACAAGAATCCCAAATACTCTTCAAAAAGGAAGCCCAGGACACCACTAACTAATTGCTACTTATTCTAAGCTAGATCTGCTCCTAAATTCAGGCCCTGCCCCTGCACTTGGCCTTTCTGTTCATCAGCCTTCTCATAGCAGGAAAGAAGAAAAATAGTCCCTGCTTAGTAAATTTCTGTAATTAAGAAGATGGCTGTATCAGATAAAGAGAAAGAATTAAATCACTTTGTTCATACCCTGCGGAAGCAGGAATTCAGGAGTGAAATTGCCTGGGTTGAAATTGTGGCTACTCTGTTGCTTATAAGCTGTGTAACCTTGGGCCTATTACTTGATCTCTCTATGACTTGGTTTTCTCATTTCTAAAATGGGGTTAATAACAGCAACTACCTTCTTGGGTTAAGATGATTAAGTGGGTTAATATTCTCAAAGTTCTTAGGACAAGTTGGCAGAATAAGTGTTACATAATTATCTGTTAGAAAATCACAAATGACATGTATGTATTGATATTAACATTTTTTCAGATCATTCGTGTACTAATTCTTATTATCTGTGACCTGAGCTGAAGCCAATCAGTGTATCACATTTCTCCTGGCCCCTGTGGTTGTTTTGTGGATGGTATATTCCTAGGATTCCTAGGAAAGAGACATTGGCTCTTTCCTGCTCAACTTGACTCCTTGAGAATATAGAGTCTGAAGCTGCTGTCACCATCCTTCAATATGAGGGAAGAACCTATCTGAGAAGAGCAGACAGTGGAACGGATCTAGGACAAAGAAATCACATGGTATTGATGTTATCTGAGCTTCTGGATCATGGGATGCCTGAAGCCAAACCTCCTATATTTCTCAATAACATAATTACTTCATTACATTTCCCCTTTTCCTTAATTTAGTTTAGATTAGGTTTTTCTTAGCGGTGTTTGTTTTTTTTTTAATCTCTAAATCACTTGCAACTGAGAGATTCCCAATTGACACAATATATAATGTATCCTAGGATCCACAGTAGGTATCATGGCCTTGGCAGAGGGGACCAAGACAGGCTCCACACTGAGGGAGTAGAGAACTTCTGTTTTGGCAATATAAAAAATTTCAGCCTCATCAGCACTGAAAATATCAATTCCGGATGTGTGGTTATTATCAGGTCACTTCACTTTTCCTGGTCTGTTTCCTCATCTGAAAATATGGAGATTGAATTAACCTTTATAGACACCTCCAACTCTAAAATTGTATGACCATACCTCAAATGAAGACTTCCTTGTCTAGCTTCAAGATTTCTCTTAAGCTCATAATTTCCATTAGCTTCAAAACCAAGAAGAATCATTCCAAAAGAATGGTTTGTTTATGTTTTGGTTATTGAACATTTTAAAGGGGGAAAGTGGAAGGGAGCAGGAGAAAGTTAACCTAGTGATGATTTACATGAGTTTTCAATAGCTTTGCCTCATTTTATATGATTTTATATCATAATTGAAATTCTACACTTTATTTCATGTACAAAAGACAGATTAGGTTGAAAAAATTTTAAGAAAAAAAAAAGGGTGGCACCTGTAGCGCAAAGAAGTAGGGCATCAGCCCCATATGCCTGAGGTGGCGGGTTCAAACCCAGCCCCGGCCAAAAAAAAAATTTAAGAAGTCTTGCTTAGTCCAGAAGCTAGCAGACATTCATGGCAGTTCTCTGCAGTCTGCCGTGGAGACTTACGTACAGAGAAGAGTAGTGAGGCATCATCTACCATGATAGCCATTCCTCTTCTCTCAACCCAAACATATTCTGTGCTACCCAGAGTGATTGCTATTGCAAGCATTAGCATAAATGGGGAGGAAAGGGCAAAGAACTGTGACACTCAATGCAATGTATTTACACCAGTGGTTCCCTCCCCAACCTTTTTAACACCAGGGATCAGTTACACGGAAGACAATTCTTCTACAGATGGTGTAAGAGTCGGGAGAATGGTCTCTGTACAGCCAAATCTCTCTGCTAATGATAATCTGTATTTGTGGCTGCTCCCCAGAGCTGGCATCACCACCTGAGTTCCACCTGAGCTCATCCGGCATTAGTCCCTCAGAAGGAGCATGCAACCTAGATCCCTCACATGCACAGTTTATAGTAGGGTTCAGGCTCCTATGAGAATCTAATGCCGCAGCTGATCTGACAAGAGGAGGAGCTCAGGCGGTGATACAAGCAATGAGGAACAAGTGTTAGCACAGATGAAGCTTCACCACTTGCCCCCTGCTTACTTCCTGCTGAGTGGCTGGTTTCTAACAGATCACAGACCCATATCCCAGGAGTTGGGGACTACAGATTTACAGAATAAAAAATAGTGTGATAAACCCTGTTAACTAGACAGTGGTTTCTAACAGGTCACAGACCCGTATCCCAGAGGTTGGGGACTACAGATTTACAGAATAAAAAATAGTGTGATAAACCCCGTTAACTAGACAGCCCTTAGTGAGTGAGCTCAGTTATTTAGAACATAACAGATGATTGGAAGAGAAGGGAGAATAACCACTTCTGATCAAGTTAGACAGATGTCTCTTCGTCCAAGAACTAAAGACCACGTGTATGAATTGTAAGAATGATCTTCAAACTATTTGATTTCATTTTGGATATTATTCTAATAAATTGATTTCCTCATTTCCCAGGCTATCACAATTAGAAACACTCACTTAATAAAAGAGTAAAAATAGGTACTAGGAACGAATTCAACAGGCAGCCAACACAAAGAGAGCAGGCAGAAAACTTTAACTTGAAATGAGAACCACAGCCATCTAAGGTTGTTTGCATATACCGCAATAACACTTGCTGAAGTTTATTACTTTTATTTAACTAATGCATAGGGTTTACTATGTGCCAGGTGCTAGTCTGCTTTTTTTGGTTTTGTTTTGTTTTTTTACAAAAATCACCTCATTTAATCCTCCCAACAAACCCAGGAGGTACAAAGAGGTTAAATTCCTTGCCCGAGGCCATATAATTCATTATTGGCAGAGCCAGGATTTACCCCAGGCAGTTTCAGGGTCCATCCACCAAGCCAGGCTGCCTCACCTGACATGCCTTAAGTAAAAACTTGAATTATGTGGACAGTCCACTGACCTCAACCTTCTCATTCCCTGTTAACAGGTGAGTAAAAATAACAATATTATAGTTCAACGTCTTTCCATTCTAAGCAACAAACATTGTTCTGAATCTCTGTGGGAAAATCTGCAACCCTATAAAGCCCTAAACACACAAGCAAAATTGCACAGCCAAAAAGGAAAAATCGTTAAGTCGCAGCCACAGATAAAGGTTGCAGGGGGCTTGAAACTCAATCCCCTCCTGGTAATGAGATTTGCGATCATCAGTACAAGTATTTTTCTAGATAAAATATTAAATTATACTATATATAATGTATATTTAATTTAAATAGTTAGGTTTGGGCTAGGGAGATAAAGAATACGATAAAGAACAAGAAAAAGTTTGGCCCTTGCCAGCTCTTTATTTATGGAACAAATAACTTCTTGGAATTCTCTGGAATATTTTTGTTGGAATCATATTTACACTACCCATTTTACCCCTGTATTAAATTTTGTTCCCAAACCACTAATTGTAGAGTTGGCTTTATTTAGAGTTTTAGGAGTAGTTCTGTGTGTGTGTGCTTGTGTGAGTGTGTGAGAGAGAGAGAGAGAGACAGAGTTATTTTGCGTTATGTGTAGCCAAAACAGGAACAATTTACTTCTTTAAAAGAAACAGGACTAATGTGCATATCAAGACAGCAGCCAAGGAAGAGGAAGCTCAGTACTGACCCGAGAAAGTAGAGCCAAAGATAATCTAGCAGAAGGGAGGAAAGGCAAAGACTACAGAAACGATGACGCTGGTGAGAGTCCAACACTGAGAACATTTAACCTTCCATTATTATCACATGTTGATTTCCTGTAACTTCTTCAAGACTCGTACCTGACCTATATGCACACAGAGGAATTGAGGAACTGACTTTAGCGTATATGTCCTAATTGTTTCCTTAAATACACCTCTCTGGATTTTTTTGTTTGTTTGTTTGCTTGAGACAGAGTCTCACTTTGTTGCCCCAGAAGAGTGCTGTGGTGTCACAGCTCACAGCAACCTCTAACTCTTGGGCTCCAGTGATCCTCTTGCCTCAGCCTTTCAAGTAGCTGGGACTACAGGCACCCCCAACAATACCCACCTAGTTTTTTTTGTTTGTTTGTTTGTTTTTAGGGGGGGTTGTCTCACTCTAGCTCAGGCTGGTCTTGAACTTCTAAACTCAGGCAATCTGCCCACCTCAGCCTCCCATAGTGCTGGGATTACAGGTATGAGCCACTGTGCCCAGCCTAAGGTACAAGCTTTTTCGATTAAATACTTTTCATCACACAGATATTGAAAGTAGGTATTGAAGTAGTTTTGTTCAGATTAATCCCATGTGCTGGAAATCAAAGTTTTAGATACTGGCATTATACTAGCTGATTAAAAAAAAAAGGGTAATATCACAAGGTAAGAGGAAATATAACTGGCACCCATGCACACGGGTACATAGCAGGCTGCAGTTAGGTAAGGTATTTAAAACTCAAATGTCAGAGAATAACTGAGAATCTACCTTGAACCAATTGTATGGTTCGTTATTAATGTTTTTGCTAGGAAGGTCACCAACAGGGTGTAAGTCTGGCATCTGTGGGGAGATGTTCTGTACTTCTGAACTCACCACCAGGTCCTCATTTATCATTTTGTATGTTGTGCACCAAGCCCTGAAGAGTCATTTTTGGAATCATTGGTGGGAGGCAAGGGTAAGAGATGCAAATATCTGGGTTCCCTTGGACAGGCTGCTTGACTTTCATGAGCCTCTATTTCCTCATCTAAAATAGAGGGCAAGTTTAGCACTTAACAGATAATGAGTAGAAGGTATCATTTTTCTTTATTTTTATTTTTAGCAAAAGACCATGTGCTCCATTATACATGATAACAAATGTGATTTCAGTTTTTCGTTATGACAGAAAAATGAAATTTAGATTCCTTTGAATGCCATATTACACCGCTTCTAACTTTGTGGATCACTGCTACAATTAGTAAAATAATATGCATGATGTGCAAAAAAGATTTACCATAAAGCTGATGAAACCATGAGTTTTGGAGTTACTTGGGTGTCAAGGAATGTTCTAAGTGAGGAAGGAAGGCAAGCTGTGCTTGGAAACATTACTATACATGTGTTTCTGGTAAATTGCCTAAAGAGATCGCAGAAGAAAGGGACTGAAGGGTGGTGCCTGTGGCTCAAAGGAGTAGGGTGCTGGCCCCATACGCCAGAGGTGGTGGGTTCAAACCCAGCCCCAGCCAAAAATTGCAAAAAAGAAAGGGGCTTGGCGCCTGTGGCTCAACGGGCTAAGGCGCCAGCCACGTACACCTGAGCTGGCGAGTTCGAATCCAGCCTGGGCCCGCCAAACAACAATGACGGCTGCAACCAAAAAATGGCCCGGCATTGTGGCAGGCACCTGTAATCCCAGCTACTTGGGAGGTGGAGGCAAGAGACTTGCTTGAGCCCAGGAGTTGGAGGTTGCTGTGAGCTGTGATGTCACAGCACTCTATCCAGGGTGACAGCTTGAGGCTCTGTCTCAAAAAAAAAAAAAAAAGAAAGGGACTAAAATCTCTAAATATTCATAATTTGTTGTGATTTTTTTTCTGTTCTAAATAACTGTTTTCCTTCATACTTAATTTTATCTTTGTAATTTTGCATCCTTTTTAAAAAAACAGACTCTCAAATTGAATGACTAGATTCTACAAAACCTAGATTTATCCTTGACTGTACATAGAACATTGCAATTTAGCATTATGAACAACCCATAGATAAGTCTCAGTTCACACAGAGGAATTCTCTGGGATGGAAGAGACTCTTAAACTGAATCTTGGACAAATCATTCTTCTGTCCGGGTCTTAGCTTTCTTATCTTAAAACAGGTGTCCTCAAACTTTTTAAACAGGGGACCAGTTCACTGTCCCTCAGACCATTTGAGGGCCAGACTATAGTTTTTAAAAAAAAAAACTAAAGAAAAAAAGAAAAACAAAACAAAACAAAAAAAAACTATGAACAAATTCCTATGCACACTGCACATATCTTATTTTGAAGTAAAAAAACAAAACAGTGATGGTGCCTGTGGCTCAAAGGAGTAGGGCACCAGCCCCATATACCAGAGGTGGTGGGTTCAAACCCAGCCCTGGCCAAAAAATTCAAAAAAAAAAAAAAATGGGAACAAATACAAATACAATATTTAAAATGAAAAAAAAAAAAAAAAAAGGTGCCCCCATCTCCAAAAAAAAAAACAAGACCTACTAACTTCAGGAAAAAAAGGCCTCCCTTAACCACAAAAAAAGGCCCTACTAACTGCAAAATAAAAAAAAAAAAAATAGACCTCCTAACTTCAAAAAAAAAAAAAATCCTAACTTGTTTTTACCTCAGTCCTCAGGCAACAGCAGGCTCTGCACAGGCAAGCTCGTGACTCCTCTGATCACGAGTTTCAGTCTCACCCAAGACTGAGAGGAGAAGTTGAGAGACAGAGAGAAGGAGGGGAGACTGAGAGTGCGGCGCACATTCCACACATGTGCACTGAGGCCCAGGACGAGTCGGCTGCTAAGCAGGACAGGCACCAGCAGCAAAAACACTCGGTGGGCCTGATAAATGTCCTCGATGGGCCGCATGTGGCCTGCGGGCCATAGTTTGAGGACCCCTGTCTTAAAACATATAGATCTGCCTGACCCCATAAAATATTTTCAAACTGAGAAAATCCTAACTCCTTCATATCTGCCTTGCCATATTTTCAACAATATAATAAATAATGTTGGAAATCAACTCCATTATGAAT
>CAUYRH010155458.1:0-35784 GCA_963574655.1 Perodicticus potto | reverse complement strand
TGGGCACTTGGGTTTCTTCCATGACTTAGCAATTATGAATTGGGCTGCAATGAACATTCTGGTACAGATGTCTTTGTTATAATGTGATTTTTGGTCTTCTGGGTATATACCTAGTAAAGGAATTATAGGGTCAAATGGCAGGTCAAGTTTTAGATCTCTAAGTACTCTCCAAACATCCAAATGCAGAATACAAATGTCTTCATATAATAACAGAGAAATTGCCAGGAAGGCTATGTTAATCAGTTTGATGAAAATAGTTAAGACTGTATACGAAACCAGCACATTGTACCCCTTGATTGCACTATTGTACACAGCTATGATTTAATGATAAAGATAATAAAATAAAAAAAATAAAAAATAAAAAAAGAGGTTAATTGGTGGGACCACCTATGGTGCATTTTACAAGGGTACATGTCAAATCTACTAAGTGTAGAGTATAAATGTCTTAACACAATAATTAAGAAAGTAAGGTGAAGGCTATGTTAACCAGTTTGATGAAAGAATTTCAAATTGTATATAAAACCAGCACATTGTACCCCATAAATGCATTAATGTACACAGCCATGATTTAATTAAAAAAACACAAATAGTTCTATAAAAAAAAAAAGGAAGAAAGAAAGAAAATGCTTTGGGTTCCCAGCCCTTGTTGATTAATACACACAGCAGGAGCTTTTTCTACCTGTCTGTGTGGTTTAATAAAAACTTAACTGCTTCATGGAAACCACAGGGAAGAGTCCTAAAACGCGTTTCAGGAGATAAGCATTATCGCCCCAGCTTCTCTGAGCAAATCCCCGGCGCCCTGATCTCCTCATCTGTCAGCAGAGAGCCGTGAGGGCAGCCCTGCCTGTTTCACACAGGCGTGGGGAGGAAGAAAGGAAAGAGTGGATAGTAAGAGAAGGTGAAGTTGAAAAGCATGAAGCAGCTTGTCTGAGTGTTCATTTGCCCACCTGGGTTTCCACGCATTGCCCCAAGACTTCAGAAGGCAGGGTGTCACAAGAAGAAAGGGACTGGTGTCCTCTGGGATTCCTCACTTGTTCCATTGTACCGTATCTTCAGCAGTTACTGGCCTGTTAGTTAAGGTAGCACAGACAGCTAAACAGGTGCGAGCCACCATGCCCAGCCCCAAACAAGCTTTCTTATCCGAGGGTCAGCTAAACGTGCTGGGAGTTTATTAACTCACAGAAAGCCCAGGTGGCTGAGTCACTTACTAGACAAAGAGGGTCCAGCTACTTGTCACTGTCCAACCAATATGGAGAGAAGAGGATTAGATCCAAACAAGCTTTATTATAATTCTGTATTTTAGGGTTTTTTTTTTTTTTTTTTGGTTTGGGGTGGGGGTTGAGGGACAGAGTCTCACTCTTTCACCCTGGGTAGAGTGCCTCAGTGTCATAGCTCACAGCAACCTCAAACTCTTGGGTTCAAGTGATCCTCCTGCCTCAGCCTCCTGAGTAGCTGGGACTACAAAAGCCCATCACAACGCCCAGCTAGTTTTTTCTATTTATAGAAGAGATGGTGGCTCCCTCTTGCTCAGGCTGGTGTCAAACTCTTGAGCTCATGCAGTCTACACATCTCAGCCTCCCAGAGAGCTAGGATTACAGGTGCGAGTCACCATGCCCAGCCCCAAACAAGCTTTCTTATCCGAGGGCCATCATTTCTGCAGAACAGTGAGAGTAGCCTGTCAATTCTGTGCTCCCTCAGTTACAATTCTAATAACTTTTGTAATGAAATACAAGGAAACAAAGCCTGAAAATTTTCACTTTATCTGACGGGAAATAACATCAAAATAATCTTCATTCTAACAATGCAAAATGTTTAAACAACAGAAAAGTGATTTTCACTTTAACAAAACACCCAAGAGAATCATCCAAGAAAACCCTATCATCGAGGTAACCTTGACTCTACCAGGATCACAGCACCTGCTGTCTATGTGTGACGACCTACTCAGAGCTGCTGAGACAGACACCGTCATGATCACGGAGAAACCGTAACTGATCACGAGGGGAGGGCGTCTGAGGGAGAAAGTGAACTGGCCAGACTGGCTCAGCTGTCCTGCTTCAGTTTAGCATCTCAGACTCCATCTTGTAGGCTGCTTTTCTGGCTTCAGGTGTTCCCATTGGCAGGTGGCTTTTCTCCAGGGTCCAGGACTCTGGCCCTGCATTCAGAGCCCTGGTTCCCACTGGCTTCTCTTACTCTGGTGGTCAACCTAGAGGAATGGAACAAGGCTCGTGCCTGAATGAGATGTGAGACTTCCAAGTGGTGCCTGTGCTAGCCTGAGCCTGTCCAGGTTCCCCTGCCCACGGAGTGACCCATAACTGCAAGGAGGCTGGACACGCAGCCTAGGTCTGTGCCCGGGAAGAGAGGAGAACGCGGGTATTGGTGAGCATTCCAGTGGGGTAGAATGTGAATTGGTTGTTTCTGCCATTAGGGAAATACATGCATTGAGTCTCTACAGTCACGGAATCAACTCGCCTCAGAAGTCGAATGGAGCCCAGAGGCTGGTGACCTGGTTATGTGCAAAAGTTTAGGAAAGAAATGCACCTGGGTTCTCATCTCAGCTGCTCTGTGCACTCACTGGGGAACCCTCAGCACTGTCTTCGTCTGCAGGAGGCCTCTAACCAGAGTCAGGGTATTGGAAAGAGCCTGCGAAGCCTTCGCATGTCACCTAGCTCAGTCAGTGTGTGATCCTTGAGTTATTTCATGGAGCCCTGACTTGCTCTTCAGATTCAGAGGCAGGACTTGCTCAAGGTCGTGTTGAAAATGAGCATCAGCAAGATGAGGTCTTGGTTTCCAGTTATCCCCCCAATCTCACACTGTCGTTTTACCCACTGTGAACAGGAGCCCTTTACACCACAGCCTGGGATACACTTCCACCTGTCTGAATCCTCAGGTGTGACCTGTCACCGCTTCCAGCAATGCAGAGGTCAATCTAGGCCACTGTCTTTAACGATGGGAAAAAAATGAAAGCAAAGTGCTTGAAGGGCCATTTACCCCTGAGTCCAAATCTCCCTGGGCCTCAGCTGGCTGCCCAAAGAAGCAATTTAGCAAATGCATTTTGTCTCAGGAGAAATCTGTCTTTTGTTTTAGCGACTTGCTTGTCAGGAGCCCTCTGCTCCCGTGGCAGTGGTGGCCAGAGCCCAGGGCGCAGTAGTGCTCAAACCCTGTTCCTGCAAGTGCTCCCTTTGGCTCAGTATCTCCCCAGAGAAATCACCCAGACCCTGGGTGCAAAGGAGGCAGATTTTAAGCTGCCGAAATCTCCCCTGGAGATAATATCACCAGCAGTCAGCAATAAGTAAGCCTACGTTAGAGTTCGAAAAGGTACATAATGTAATCACAATCACACAGCTTTTGTGCAGCACTTTACAGTTTATAAAGCACTTCCACATACATCAGCTCATTTGAGAAAATTGCAGGGAATTAGTTAACTGCGGAAAAGTACAAAGAAGCCAGTAAAATTCATCTGTGAATCCACCACTCAGAGAAAATCTTTGTTAACATTGTAATGCGTTGCCTCCAATAAATTTCCTGGTGCCTTTTTTTTTTTTTTTTTTTTTGTCTTTTTGCTGCGTTGGGACCAACCCAGCATATACATTGTTATGGCCTGCAGTGTTCGTGGAACACTGTGTCTTCTGCCATCACATTTGATCCTCACTTCCATCACCTAGGAAGGGGAAACTGTGTTGTGAAACTTCCCTCGTTAAGGTCCTATTTGCTCCTCATCCCAGGCTCTAGCTGAAGCATATTACTGAAAACCTGAGCCTCAGCTTCTTCTCTTATAGAACAAAACTGTGTGCTGAAGGCCGAAGGTCATGAAGCAATGTACCTGAAAACACCCAGCTCCGCACCGGTCCCTAGTAGGTGCCTAGGTCATACTATTTATAGCTGAATTCAGGTGCAAACCACCATGTCGATGAGAAATGTAACGTTAAAGTTCAGGCACGGCATCTGGTTGGTTCAGAGCCCCGGGGTGTGTCGGGAGTGTACCTGATGTGTTCTCTGTGACACCCAGTGGGTGATAAACAGTATTCCCTGGATCCCACAGGAGATCTTAGGATGTGGATGTCACTGAATCCCACCGAGGGTGCCCTGAAGTTCAGAGCTAGAGGCTGCTTATTCCTCGGGACGGCTGGTCAACCCTCCCTATTGGGACAGCCCACACTTGGGCAGGTCTGGGGGCACGTTCAGTGGACATGGCTCCCTCTGCTAACAGGCAGTGGCCGGACACATCCCGCAGAGACTTGTTAAGCACACAAGATGCTCTAGATAGTCTTGGTTGAGAGAGCTCGGAGATTCGTGAGGTACGTCTTGTATGTACCGGTGCTCTGTAGAAAATGACTCCTGGAGCCATTCACCTTGGAAGGTCTTTCCCTCCAACTCAAGGGCAGGACACCCCTGTGTGTGCACGTAAAGCTGAAGAGAAACCACCATATACACATGCACTTCTTATCTTCATGGTGAGGATCAGCTACTTGTTTGAAGCCTCATCTCAAAGAAAGACCCATTTCTCCATATACGTGTGCTAACCCGTGTTCGCATGCACACACCCATGTGTGTACACAGCTACACACGCACACAGCCATGTATGCACATAGCTACACACACAGCCACACACATTCACACACGTGTACACAGCTGCACACGCACAGTCACATATGCACATAGCTACACATAGGCACATACACATATACACAGCTGCACACGCACACAGCCACGTATGCACGTAGCTACACACACAACCACACACGTTCCCACTCTCCTCTTCGTTCAACCGGAAGTCATGTATTTCTGTCAACACATGAAAAAGAAACGAAAAAAAACACAAAAACAAATCCAACCCTTCTCTTTCAAAGAATTGTGCAGATGTTCCTTCTCCGGTGGGAAATGGTGCGCGTGGTCTTCTGCAGTGTGGGTGGGGAGGTGGGAGGACAGCAGCTGGTGTTGTTTTCTCCTGGGAGGCAGCGTCATGGTTTCCAGGCACATGTGAGTTCCTCAGGAGGAAGATCGTGGGGCCTCTCTGACACCCATGGATCGGAAGGGCTGCCCTGGTTGATCTAGCCCCTGCCTCCCTGCCCACCAGGCCCCGAGCCTCCTGTAGGTGAGGTTTGAGGATAGAAAGTTTCCTCCTGGGTGTCTTCAGGGCCCCAGGGGTCTCCCTTTACTAATTTAGCAGTGATAGTAAGTGGCATTCCTCCAGTGTTTTTACTCCAAACACTGTACTGCCAAGGGCAGCCTCTCTTGGAAGCATCCTACGGTCCCCCAGGGGAGTTTAATGTTGCCATCCCCGTTTTACAGTTAAGGACACTGATGCTCAGAAAGGTTAAGTAACTCATCCTCTCCCCCGAGATGTGCCAGGCAGGAGTCGGGTAGAGCCAGTCCCTCTGGCCGCTGAGCTGTGTCTGCATCTCCACCTGAAGCCGAGCCAACATCTTTCCCGGAGAGGCAGTGTGCTGGTGAAGGGGCACTGACCCAGGTTGACCTCCTGTGTGACCTCTAGATTTTGAAACTGCCTTCTCAATGGTCAGATGCCTCCCAGGATGTCTGTGTGGGCATGGGGTGGGGTGGGGGGAGCTGTCAGGAGGAAGGGAAATCACGTGGACCAAGCACCCTACCTAGAGCCCGGCATGTGCTTGTTTGCTCTACAAGACCTTTTCAGCCATCACAGACCCTTGAACTGCAAATATTAGAGCAAATAATGAGCTTAAAATGGGCTTATTGATCATCTTCCATGCATATAATTGGAGGACAGGAGCCCAGTAGTTCAAGGCTGCAGTGAGCTGTGATCATGCCACTGTATGATAGCCTGGGCAACAGAGTGAGATTTTGTCTCTGGTTAAAAAAAGAGAGACTTGGCACCCATAGCTCAGTGGTTAGGGCACTGGCTACATACACTGGGGCTAGCGGGTTCAAACCTGGCTAAACAACAATGACAACTGCAGCAAAAAAATAGCCGGACATTGCGGTAGGCACCTGTAGTCCCAGCTGCTTGGGAGGCTGAGGCAAGAGAATTGCCTAAGTCTAAGAGTTAGAGGTTGCTGTGAGCTGTGATGCCATGGCACTCTACCAAGGTCAACATAGTGAGACTCTGTCTCATAAAAAAAAGAAAGAAAGAAAGAAAGAAAAGACACAAAAGGAAAATGTTAAGGATAGGCCTTAACTTCACAGTGGTTACAAGCAGATACTTTTCACATATGCAGCTCAGAAATGCTGAGCACTGCCAGGCACCAGGCTCTGTGCTGGAGGCAGCAGCAAAGTGTCACAGCCTCTCCAGGGAAGTTGCCCTTAATTTCAGCTCAAATTGACAAGTGCTTTAAGAGAGTTATGAATCAAGTACTCTCAGACCACAGAGAAGACATGGACCGTTCTACCTGGCAGGGTCAGGAGAGGTCATTCAGAGAGGCTGAATCTTTTTTTTTTTTTCCAGCGTTGTTTTTATTTGCAATTAATATGAGGGTGCAGATTTTTAGTTTACAGTGTTTTCTTTTTTTTTTTTTTGAGACAGAGCCTCAAGCTGTCACCCTGGATAGTGTGCTGTGGCATCACAGCTTACAGCAACCTCCATTTCCTGGACTCAAGTGAGTCTCCTGCCTCCACCTCCCAAGTAGCTGGAATTACAGGCACCCACCACAACACCCGGCCATTTTTTGGTTGCAGCCGTCACTGTTGTTTGGCGGGCCTGGACTGGATTCGAACCCACCAGCTCAGGTGTACGTGGCTGCTGCCTTAGCCTGTTGAGCCACAGGCGCCGAGCCAACAGTGTTTTCAATTATAACATAAGGTTCAAGTTGTAGTTGAGCCCTTCACCCATGGGGCATGCTGAGCACCTTCACGTTGTACACATTGGGTGAGATCCCACCAAGTGCCCTTCCTCCTCCCACCAATCACCCTCCCTCCACTTTCCCTTTTTTCCCCTCCCTCTTTCTAGACTATAAGTATATTTCATCATTCCTATGGGCATATAGTTGTATATACATTAGTTTCATATTAGTATTGAGTGCATTGGATATTTTTTCCATTCTTGAGATACTTTATTAAGAAGAATGTGTTTCAACTCCATCTAGATAAACATAAAAAATGTAAAGTCTCCATTTTTTCTTATGCCTGAATAGTACTCCATGGTATACATAGGCTACCGTTTGTTAATCCATTCATGGGTTGATGGGCACTTGGGTTGTTTCCATGACTTGGCAATTGTGAATTGAACCACAGTAAGCATTCTGGTGCAAATGTCTTTGTGGTAAAATGATTTTTGTTCTTCTGGGTGGATACCTAGTAATGGAATTGCAGGATCAAATGGAAGGTTGATTTAGGCTGAATCTTAAAAAGTGAATAGAAGGGTTTTAAGGTGCAGAAGAGACGGGCAAAGGGAGGGAAGGCGTTCCAGAGAGGGACAAGTGTAAAGGTGTAAGAAAAAGATGAGTGTGGGGTGCAGAGAGAAGGCTGTTGCTAAGGGCCCAGAATACATGGAGGTGACAGTCAGAAGTCCATGACTATTACAGGAAACTTGAGTTTAATCCTGCAGGTTGGAAGGGATCCATGGGCTCAGAGGGTCCTGGATGGAGTGAGAATTCCAGCTTCCTGGTCTTCTATTCATTAAGTGGTTGGCATAGTGGGAATCTTCAAATAGGACAATAGTTTGACTTAGAAAGCTGCAGAAAATCCTTAGTTGCATCCTTTTAGTAGTTAAAAGGTTTTAAAGATAGCCAAGAATGTCTCATAAATCCCTGCATATCAACTGACTCCCCAGGCAGCATTTGGAAATACAGGGGTGCATTTGGAATGGCATGAGGCTGTCTGAGAATGCTATGAGCATTTAGTGGGCAAAGGTTGGGATGCTGTTCTTCAATATATGGGGCAGGTCTCTCTAGTGAAAGAGTGCCCCCCACAAAATACCAGCAGCAACTCTGTTGGTACCTATTGCTCCAAGCCCATCGGACCTGGGTGACATGCAAGGAGAAATGGTTATTGAGGCAATTCTACTGATCTTGGCTAGGCTTCCTCCAATGACCTGGGTGATTGGGGGAGACTCTGCTCTGCCACAGGTCTCTCTCCAGCCTGGACATTTTCTTGTGGCAATGGTAGAAGTTCAAGATGCACACTCTCTGGAGGCCTCAGGACTGGAACATTGCTTCCTCTGCCTTCTATTAGCAAAAGCACATCACAAGTCGTGCCTTCATTCAAGGGCTAAAACAATAAACTCTCCCTTTTACGTAAAAACCACTACAAGTAGGGGTATTGGGGATGGATCAGAGCAACTAACGCAGTCATCTCCCATAGCACACATCTCAAAAAATAATGGCATTGTGACGTCTATCAAGACAGTGGTCTTAACAGATAACGAGGCTATACAAAAGCAAGTAAATACATTTTCTTGTTGATTCCTACTCTGTTGGTTTGGAGGTTTTAAAATATATACCTTCTTCTTGGAAAAATGTTCTTTGATGTCTCCTAGGTTGGTAACGCCAATCATGGTAAACTTTAATTAATATTCAACTATATTGTATGGAGTGATAGACAAGGCCAATACAACAGGAAAAATACTGGAACCAGCTGTGCAACCTGTGGCAAATTATTTTTTTAAAGTTGCTTTTTTTGAAACACAACCTGCCTACAATAAGTCCTCCCATTCCAAGTTTACATGTGGTCAGATTTGCTCAAGTGTGCACTCCCCATGTAACCGTCACCCGAGTCGTGATGGAGAGCATTCCCATCACCCCCAGGCCACTCACCACCTCCCCCCCACCCCCTGGTCCAGTTTCTATCGCTGTACATCAGCTTTTTGCCAAATTGTTTTACTTTTTAATTTCAGTTCGTCATGATCCACCTGGTAGGGCTGTTGTGGGATTTGCAAGAGGCAGTGTGTGTTGGGCAGCTGCAGATGTGGAGGTGTGTCCCCGTCTGTAAGTCTGAAACTCTGACTCCTTAGCTCCCTGCTGACAGGTTAGCCTGCTGTTCACTAGTTGGGGGATGAAGAAGAGGCATAGAGCCAGTTAAAAGGCTCCTACAAGCAGATTAACAAAGTAACACAGAGTTAGGAAAAAAAGAGAAGAAAAACAGACACATGGGCAGAGACTCTAATCTTAGGGGAAAATAAGGGAGAAGAGTTTTTGAAATGATGTGTTTGCAAGGCTGGGCATGCTCACATTTGTAATCCTAGCACCATGAGAGGCCCAGATGAGTGGATTGCTGGAGCTCAGGCATCCCAGACCAGCCTGAGCAAGAGTGAGACCTCATCTCTAAAAGTAGCAGGGCATTGTGGTGGGCGCCTATAGTCCCAGCTACTCAGCAGGTGAGACAAGAGTTTGGGGTTGCTGTGAGCTACAAGGCCACAGTACTCTACCCAGGGTGACAGAGTGAGACTCCGTCTCAAAGAAAAAAAGAAATGTTTGTTTTGTTTTCTTTCCTGTAGCTGGTACAAAGTTGAAATTGGTAGCTCCAGGAAGAGAAACGCATCAGGTCACACCAAGGTCCTTTTCAGTGTGGGCTTTTCCCTTCTTTGGACACTTCCCCGTGTTATTTGAAATTGTTGTGCCAAGTCATCTAGGAAAACGTTTCTTGTTTGTTTCTAGGGGTTTATGGTCTGTCAGACACTTATCAGTGAGCACCACCGTTGTTCTTAGCTAAGAAGGGGCTCATTTCTCAGATGGCAAAGGCATCAGCTTTTCATCACCACCTTTTTAAAATTAGATTCAGTTGCAGGAGGAAATAAATGTGGTTGTCCTCTCTGTACACCAGTACACGTCAACCTTTTCTATCTCACGGCGCACTTGAACTATAGTTCAACTTCTGCAGCATACTTAAGTTATGAAAAAAAGAGTAAAAAAATGAATAGACTTAATGTACTTTGAACTTCTTTTGAAAATAATTTAATTAATGATCTTTAAAAACTTTCACGGCACACCTAAGATCCTCTTCGTGGCATGCCAGTGTGCCGCGGGATACCCTTTGAAGATCACTGGTATGACCCATCCGCAGCGTGCTCAGGGGTCATAAACTAGGGAGGGCAGGACCCAGCGGGGAGGCTCATGGACCCTTTGGGCCTCTGCTTCTTATTCGGATGCCCTTTGCCCTGCCTCGCAGCTCCAGAAGCAGCTGTCTGAGCTGGACGAGGACGATCTGTGCTATGAATTCCGGAGAGAGCGCTTCACCGTGCACCGCACCCACCTGTACTTCCTACACTATGAGTATGAGCCCGCGGCAGACAACACGGACGTCACCCTGGTAGCCCAGCTCTCCATGGACAGGTATGGCAGATGGCCCCGCCCACCCACACCTTTCGCCTCCCGCTTACTGCTGAGGTCTGCAGGTAGACAGAGGATGGAGTGGGAAGCCTGGCTCCCATGCTCAGAATACTGAAGTCTGACAAGGTTGAGCTTATATCTCATCCCCACCCCACCTCCCACCCTAGCACCAAAAACCAAGGGCTCTCATCTCACTGCTGTTGTTTGAGGATGGAGGGAAGGACTGAGTCTTCAGAGGTGAGGAAAAGGGGGAGTGTGCAGACGGGAGCCCCAGTTTGCCTCCGAAAAGCACCTGCCGTCTCTTTCCCTTGTACATTTGCTGATGCTGCAGCTTCTTATCTAGCACTTCGGGGCAGGACTGACACAAACCCCGCCCTGATGTCACCTACAGTCTAATGCACTGATTGTCAGCCTTGGCTGGGGACAGATTAAATCACTTGGAAGAGGGCTTATATAACACATTGGTGTTTTAAATGAAGATAAAATCAAATTCTCCACGTTAAGGCTGGATGGCGGTACAGCTGTACCTCAGGCCTCTCCCATCTGGTAACTGGAGTTCAAGGACAGTCAAGAACCCCTGGTGGGTTCTACATAAATACTGTCCATGTAGAACCCAGGTACCCGCCTTCTACTGAGCACCACCGGTTCTCCTCTGTTTCATTCAAGTCTCCTGGTCTTGTTTTCAGGATCAAGGTTGGGAGCCAGTGGCTGCCAATGAGAATAAAAGCTGAATCTTTCTAATCAGAATAAAAAGTGGCTTAACAGTGACTGAGACCTGGCCACTGGAGTTCTTTGCAGTCCAGCTACTTTTTGAGTTTGACTTGAAGAAAAGTCACTTGACCTATTCTAAGCTTCAGTTTCTTCATCTATAACCAGGGGGGTTATAGATGGGGTTATATATATCATTATATATATATGGGGTTATGATGAGGTTCTATATATCATTATATATATGGGGTTATATATCATCATCATAATTATCCTTGAGGTTGTAAAGATCTGATGCGAGCTTGCAGCCCAGTACTTAGCCCTGATGTCCATTCACAGGCTTCCTAAATGATACCAGCACTGTGGACCAAAATCTTCATATTTGTGGTGCTGCGTGAAAATGTGCTAGATCTGAGGACAGAGAGCCCCAGGCTCAAATCCCACCAGCTCCTTCAGTCCCCAGCCAGTGATCCTGGGCAAGTCACTGGACATTGTTGGGCTCCTGTTTTCTCCTTTGATGACAAAGGGCTAAAAATACTTGCCACACAGGATCCTGTTAGCATTAAATAAAAGACTCTCAGTAAAAACCTTGGCACATATTTGGTGTCCCATAAATATTGTCCAGACTTGAACATCCTTACAAAGACATCTGCACCTGGTTGGTATCTAGGAGTGGTGAGGGAATGGAAGAGAAAAGGAACGCAGGAAGATCTGGGTTCAAAGTCCAGCGTGCCACTTCCCGCCTGTGTGAGTTCAAGCAAGGGTAGCTCAGCCTGCATGAGCCTTGCTTGCCTTACCTAGGAGGTGACAATAATGCTGTCTTTCCAGGTCTCAGACCGATGTCTTTCTATAAAATAGGAAGCTATAAAGTACCCAGGAAGGAGAAAGTGTGAACAAACATTAATTTCCCTTTCCGTAATGATTCTTACCTCTCTGCTGGCTGTGGAATTTGCTATCTGAAATTTAAAACGAGAAGAGGAACATGTTTTTAGTTATTAACAATTCAAACCCATCCTTCTGCACACACCTGTTAGCAACAAAATTGAGCCCCTCTTTCTGTTGCCAGAGGGAAGCATCCTCCTGGCCTGGGCCACAGATGACCCAGAAGGACCCTTCCTCGCAGCCTTTTAAATGGAGTCCCCCGCTCTTATCTGCTATGAACACCAATCTTAAAGGCCTTTGCTTCAAAGCACGTCTGCCCGAAGCATAGCAGATGCACGATACCCATGAACACATTGTGACCGGTATAGCCGTCCGGTCAGACCCTCAGAGAGTCCAAGAAATTCCAGCCCCTAACGAGGGACCCTTGGCAGGGCACCACAGCTGATGAGGCCCATGGTAATGCTCCAGCCACTTCCACTGGGTCTGCACATATAATTATAATGCAGCACACCGACTGGTGCCTGTTGGATTGATTTTTAATTTAAGAAACATTCCGGGTGTGTTTGTAAACCCACACATCTGAAATAGGCCCTACGTGAATGCCACAACAAATTAGGGAGCTGGCCTTCAGCCTTCCGTGCCTGGCTCCCTCTGGAATTCTATTCAGGAAGAATGAATGTTGCCGGTCACCACTGGAGCTGGGGATTTGCTTCACCTTCAGTGGCTGGGAATCCTTCCCTCTCATCCCAGCAACAGTGGAAGAGCCAGAGGGAGCAGACCAGGATAGAGGCCAAGTCCCAACTTCTGATACCTGGCCAGAGAGAGCCTGGCCCTGCAGTGTCCTTTGGACAAAGATATTGAGGTGCTAACTACGGTTACAGTGAGTGACAGGGGGCTGATGGTGTCTGTTCTCTGCAAGTGGGGGAGAGAGAGCAGAGTGGACTAGCAGGGGCCCACTCTCCATGTTGGTTACCAGGACTGGCTGCACAGATCACTGGGAGCTTGTCAGAAGTGCAGATTCTCTGTCCCCACCCAGACCTCCTGAGCCAGAATCTCCAGGGTGGGACCCAGGAATATGGGTTTCAGTAAGCCCCCAGCACCTTACATTTGAAAGCACCAACTGTTCTACAGAGCAAGGGATAATTCTTTCTCCATATACCAACCATATGTTTTTTAAAATATAACTCAAGCCACATCATTAAACCCTCGATGACTTCTCATTGCATTTAGAAGAGCATCCTCACCGCCCACCACGGCACTTGCCCCTCCCTGATGCCTCATCTCTCTGCTGTGCTCCATGAACACTGGTTCTGTTTCTTGTCATTTGAAAGTGCTAAGCTCATTTTTACCCCAAGGGCTATTTCCTGGGAAACCTTGTCCCACAAACTTTCGCAAAGCTGGATCCTTCTCATTACTGTCTGTAACAAAGTACCATAAACTAAGTGGCTTATAAATAACGGAAGTTTACTTCTGACAGTACTGGATGCTGGAAAATCTAAAATTGAGGGACAAGCATTTTCAGTGAGGGCTCACTGGCTCACTCCTTGAGCCTCTTCTAATAAGGGCACTAATCTCATTCAGAAGAGCTCCACCCTCATGCTGTGACCACCTCCCAAAGACTCTATCTCCCTTTATACCACCTTGGGGATTAGGATTTCAACATAAGAATTTCCCCATTGCTGTTCCTTCTGTGTTCTTGTTCTGGGGCCTCTCCAGCCCTTCCTTCCATCTGAATTGACCTTAATTCAATCATCTTCCGTCTTTTCTCTTCCCCAGAATATAAGCCCCATAGCACAGGACCCTTGTCTGTCTAGCTTACCTGGCGCATCAGAGATACTCAGTAAATATTTGTGGGATGAACATGTGTTTGAAAGGCAGAAGTGGAACCTCAGAAGGAAATTATAGCTATCATCCATCGAGTGCTTGCTGCATATCTAGCTTTGTGCCAGACACTTTCAGTAATCATGTCATTTAATACTCTCATCCAGTTGGATATCACATTAGTTATCTCTTGCTGCTTCACAAAGTATCTCAAGTCCTAGCAGCTTAGTAAAACCACCATAATGAGCTCAGGACTCTGCAGATTAGCAGTTTGGGCTGGGCTCATTCGTGGGTCTGCCACCAGCTCGGTGGCTTTCCTGGGGGTTGTCTGGCCATCAGTGAGGACGATGGGGACTCTCGGGTCGTGTAGTTCATTATCTAGCAAGGTGGCTTAGGCTTGTTCACGTGGTGGCGATCCCAAGGTTACACAATCAACAGGGAGCAAGCCCCACCCACACAAGCCCTTTCAACACCTCTGCTAGTGTCATGTTTGCTGATGTCCTCTGGACGCAAGCAAGTGGATGTGGCCCCCCCAGATCAGCGTGGAAAGTATTGCCTGAGGGTATGAGAGAGGAGGGATGATTTACAGCTACTTTGTAGTCCTCCAAAGATTTTTATTTTCAATGGCAAGATGAAAGTGATTTACTTTTTTTCTACCAAACATTTTTTTTATTTTTTTATGAGATCATAACTGAATACATTAATACATTTATACCAAAGATACTGTTATCCACAGAGTATTTATGTGGAAACTGAAGCTCAAGGATCTGTCACCAGTTTCCCAGGTAGACTGACAAGCTCATGGGTCAAACCCAGGTCAGTCTGTCCTCCAAACCCACAGTTGCAGGTTGTGATAATGAACCTTGCAGCCGGCCTTGCGGCAGTGCACCAGAGCAGAAAGGCTGCCTTGGAGGGTGTGAGTTCCCCGTCCCAGCAGAGGCTGAGCAGTCCCCTGCCTGGCTGCCCAGGCCCACAGATGCTCCAACATTCCTTCTAGCCCAGGACTTTGAGGTTTCTGCCTGGACTATCTCCCTGCCTGCTCCTTATAACTACAGAAGCTGCATAAGGCTTCCTATTTTAATGGGACTTCCTATTTTAATGGGACACCCGTCCATTTGTAGATCTGCCGAATGTATCTCTCAGGCCATTGCTGAGCTTTTGTTCGCCCCTCCCCAGCATGAAGCAATGGTGGGCTCCATGGGGAAGTGGAAACAAGCCTGGGACAGAGAGTCAGGACTCCTGGGTTCTAGTGTGGACTCTTCTGGAGACTCATCCTAGGCCCTGGAGCAAGTCCCACCCTCTCTGAAGCTTAGCACTTTCCTGGTAAAAATGATATAACCAATCATGCAGATGTGGTGGTGTGTACCTATAGTCCCAGCTACTTGGGAGGCTGAGACAGGAGGATTGCTTGAACCCAGATGTTGGAGGCTGCAGTGAGTTATGATCATACCACTACATTCCAACTGAGCAAAACCCTGTCTCCAAAAAACTAATTTTTTAAATGATATAGTA
The DNA here is from genome assembly GCA_963574655.1 of Perodicticus potto. Taxonomy (NCBI): domain Eukaryota; kingdom Metazoa; phylum Chordata; class Mammalia; order Primates; family Lorisidae; genus Perodicticus; species Perodicticus potto. Next base: position 20,626 of record CAUYRH010155458.1, on the reverse strand, counting down.
AGTCCAAAACCAATCTCTAAGAGTCCAAACTGACAATTCTGTGGTTTTGGAATGAATCTTCACTTCTTGAAACATTTCCCAGCAGCCCAGTCCTTGCTGTGCCAGGTCTTTATATTCCTTTGTATTCAAAGCTGCATGGGGACAGCCCCTAGGGTACAGGTGTGGGAGAGAACCAGGAGAAGGGTCAAGGGCACTGAGGGTCCTTGAGGCAGATCCAAGAGGGAGGCAGGAGGGGAAGGAGCAGACAGACATGGATTCCAGGGGAGGAGCACACTCATATTCCAGGAACCACGAGGGGAAGGCATTTGGGGACGTCGCCTTCAGCCTGACACTACTCCACGCTGAGTAATAATCCGGATCCTAGGCACTGGAGTTGAACAGACCTGGCCAAGAATCTACTTTCTCCACTTGTAACCGTATGACTGAAGGAATCCATTTCACCTCCTTGAGCATCCTTGCCTGTAAAATGATGAAGAGAGGCTTAATTTATATGGTTACTGTGAATATTAAATGTGTGGACAAGCACATCACAAGAGGCAGAAAAAGGTTTAGAATTGATTGTGCTGTTATCACATTTTATATATTATCCTCATTATCATAAACCTTGGCTTAGCACTATTGTTCAGGTCCTGGCAGAAAGGTTGGTTCTAAGGGAGAAGAAGTTGGAGAGATTGGGGCTGGTGGCGTAGAGGCAGAAGTGGGTTGTGTCATCCATGGCTCTCGCTCACTCGTGGAGGCTCCGTGGAACATCTGGTAGCGTGTCCCATAAAGCTCAACTTATTTTTCCCATTAACGGCGCCTACCTTCTGAGCCCCTTAAGTATTCCCACTCTAAACTCTCAGCAGAGCCCGGAAGGAGGGCTGCGCCGTGGGGGGCTTGATCACTGCTGGGAAGACTCAGAGTCAAAAACAAGTCCCAAGAAGCGGTCCATTCTTCATGCCAAACATACTTCTCACCTCGCACTTCCTCCAGCAGCTTTATTTCTACACAGCGGGAATTGTCCTTGCCCTTTACTCTCCACTTCTCAAAAGATTTGTACACGTGGCTTTCCCTTGAAGTGCAGCTTACCCCCTTTTCACGGAGGATGCAAGTGAGGTGTGGGGAGAATGATTCTAAATCCCAGATCCTCACAGCCCAGGAGAGAGCAGGGCCCTACAGCAGAGTCAGGTGGAGTTCAGTGAGATTAGAGGTCCTGGACAGTGTCCTGCCTCTTCAAAAGATGGCGCTGGTCAATTTGACTAGCAAGCATGATAAACCGTGAGAAGCAGAAGGTGTTTTGCCCTGGTGACTGTCTTAATCCTCCACATTGAAAGAGGAGGCAAATCTGGCCAATACCGACTCACAGAATCCTCGAGAGGAAAGAAACCCTGTAAGTCCTTGAGAGAAAGCCATTGAAACAAGATAGGTGCGCCCATTTTCTTTTGTTTAGAATCATGGAAATGCATAGAATCGATTTCCTGGTAATTGTCCAAATAAAGTGGGCATTCTGACCAGGAGGCTGCTGACTATATACCTCTTGCTGGGTACGGAGGAAAATTGAAATAGGCTTCTGCTGTTTCTTAGCTATAGATTTTATGTACCGGGTACTTCTAATACCTTTGGAAAAAAAATATCTTTATAGATTTCTCTTCAAACATTTTTGCAGAATGCTCTCTGCTGGAAACCCTTTTTGTTTTATCGCTGGGCTCTATTCTTCCCCCTCTCCCTGGATCAGCTTCTCTCAGGTAGCTTTGCAAAGTTGGTTAGAGCCCTGGAGCAGTGAGGGCTCCAGAAAATGAAGACAGCATCACCCCAAGCATACGTTTGCTCCCAACATTCTTTTGATTTTCTTCGTTTCGCTTTTCAAGGCAACCAGTGTTATTTTTTTCTCACCATTTCCAAGGCCCTACAAGGTACCTGTGTCCATACACACATCTGGTCTCTAAGTCCAAGACTCAAAGCGGACCGCACACCTGGTACCCCCGTGCACTCCTCAGGAGAATGGGAAGAATGACAGCTAGTGCGCTTGGCATGCAGTGAAGGCACCCATCATTGCCATTGTCGTGACTCTTGTTTTTTCTCCTTGTAACTCCGTGGCCTGGTTTCTCTATGGCTGGTCACTGCATCAGGAGATCAGCAGAGCTGTTTTATACCTTTGCCAAGAGAAGAAAATCATAGGAGTTTGGGGCTGGAAGGGGATCTTCAGATCACTTAATATAATCACCCCCACACACAAATACATTGAAATGAAGAGGCTGAGGCTTACAAAGGGATGTGACTTGATGTCCTGTGTTCATTTGGAAGCAGAGAAAGACTAGAACCCACAAGGTTTCTATGCCTATCTTATCAGTAAAGGTACCAAGTGCTGATTAAAGGAGGGGTTTAGATTGGGAGCTGGGTGACTGACCCAGAGGCTGCAGGAGGCCTGGTAGACGAGGCCTGGACGGCCATCCACACGGCTCACCCTCCCTCACCTTCTCTTCCAGGCTCCAGATGCTGGAGGCCATCTGCAAACACTGGGAGGGGCCCATCAGCCTGGCCCTCTACCTGTCGGACGCCGAGGCCCAGCAGTTCCTCCGCTATGCGCAGGGCTCCGAGGTGCTCATGAGCCGCCACAACGTGGGCTACCACATCGTGTACAAGGAGGGCCAGTTCTACCCCGTGAACCTGCTGCGCAACGTGGCCATGACCCACATCAGCACGCCCTACATGTTCCTGTCCGACATCGACTTCCTGCCCATGTACGGGCTGTACGAGTACCTCAGGTGAGCACCGCTCGCGCACTTGGCCTTTCCGGAGGGGCAGCTGGGATCCAGAACATGGAAGGGGCCTGCCCATGTCCACCCAGCCACAGAGCTGGGCCCCAAGTTGGCATGAGGAAATGTTGGTGGCAGACCCTGGTCTGGAGAGCAGCTCTTTTCGTCTCCCAGACTGATGTTCTTTCTATAGCATCTAGGAAAACAGACTGTCCCTCTCCTCAATTTTTTTTTTGCTATTCATTATTTTTTTTTACTATTAAATCATAGCTGCGTACATTAGTGCAATCGAGGGGTACAATGTGCTGGTTTCATATACAATCTGAAATGTTTTCATCAAACTGTTTAACATAGCCTTCAGGGCATTTTCTTTGTTATTGTATGAAGACATTTGTATTCTGCATTTAGTAAGTTTCGCCTATACCCTTCTACCTCTCCTCTTTTTTGATCAAAGTTCATGGAACCATTCTAGAAAGATCACCACCTATTCTTTAAAACCAATCTAAGTGCTGATGGTGTCTGACACCTACTGAGATGCTCCCCGTGGGCCAGGCGCCATCCCGTTCTCTCCCTACCATTCCTGCTGTATCTTCCTGGGAAAATAACGGGAACAGGGCCAGAAGCCCATGGCCCAAGGCTACTTACCTACTAAGGGGGAAGCTGGGTCAAAACATGGCCAGTCAGTCCCCATGGCCCTGGGCTTACTCACCACCCCACGGCTGCTTCTGTGAATCTCCAGTGTCCTTTTCCAACTCTTCCCCACATAGGGAGGTAGGTGTTCGGTGGCTGCAGACAGGACTCCCTAATGAAAGGCTCCAGTGGAGGTGTGATGTGTACATTTATCAAAGAACAAAAAGCTGAACTGAAAGGAACTTGAGAATTCATATAGCCCAGAAGTCCCATTTTACATAAGGAAACTAAAGTCACAAGACATAAGTGGTCTGATAACACTTTTTTTAAGTCCTCTATTTGTTATTATGGCGTGAATTATCTGTACTGCAAGAGTGCTTGCCTGGTCCAGGTACCGTGAGGTGGTTTGCACATGTTATCCTGGTGATCTGCACAGCAGCCCCAGAAGGCCAGCATGGCGGCCTCGTCTTACAGAAAGGAAGAGTGAGGCTCAGGGACCGAAAATGACAGGCTCAAGTCCAGACAGCTCTCACCAGGGTGTGACCCGGCGTCTGTCAGCCCCAAGTCTGCAGGCCACCCTCCTTCATGCTTGTCGGCCTGCGCCAGTGTCTCTGAATGTCTCCAACAGGGCAGGATCTGATTTCTTTCTCTCATATTCTCTTGCCTTCCACCCCCATCCTGTAATCTACCTAGTTCTTTCTGTCTGTTGGTATCTTTCTGTCTTGCTGTTTGTCTCTCTCTGCCTCTCTTTCTCTTTAAAAGGGCTTCGGAGAGCCTTAAGCCTGTTGTACGGAACCAAAGCATAGTATGAGCAGCCTGAGTTCTCTGTCGCACTTTTGAGTTGGGTTTCCTATCAGGGGCGTCTTGGAGTTTCACAGCATTAATCCCTGCCCCATAGCGGGAGGAACCCCTTCCAGCCTCTCTCTGTTAGGAATAATAGGGTGAGTGACCCCCAGATAGCATGAGCCTGAGTCATAGAGAGTGTGGAGCGGGGCAGTGCTGGGAATGCACTGCCAGGCACCTGCAGCTTGATGCTCAGGCTCCTGCTGGTGTCCTGGAATTCCAGTGTGTGGGGTGATGGCGCCCCCATGTGGCCAGATGGGGCTTGCAGCCCCTGATTCCTGTAGATTCTGAAACTTTGTCTTCCTAAGGATGACAAGCTCCCAGAAGGGTAAACAGAGGGAGTGAGGGCTACCCTACACCAAGAAAAGCAAACTTCAGAATTGGACCCCTGCCCAAGATCCACCCCTCTGGGGCTCTCCCTGGGAAGCACCCGAGGGTCCTTCACTCCAACCAGTCGAAAATGAACCAGCCCCCTCGTGGGAGTCTGTGGTCTCCACCCTTTCCTGTCCTGTCCAAGGACTGTCTTACGATTTGACCTCATGAGCTTCATGTTTTAAAAAACAAGACACAAGCATAGACTTTCTATGTCCAACGTTTTATTGATCAAAGACATCATGACCTGCTAATTAAGACCTTTTACAAAGTGAGGTGACAGGCTTTGCCCTTTGCTTGACATCAGCTTAGAGCACAGTCATTGGAGGTCATAGCTGGCACCTGCCACCTTATCACGGGGACGTACGTGGTTCTCCTCAGGAGCTGTGAAATATTGCCAACTACTTTTAAAACTTCATTACTTCCTTCACAGACCTTGCCCTGGAAAGCTGAGTCCAATTCAGTAGGGAGACCGCAGCCGGCATCTCTCCCCTCAGTTGTAGAACTGTTGCTCTGGGGACGGGGCTAAGGTTCCTAGTATTTGTATTTTTCAAGAGACACTGAGAATCTGGATTTTTACATAAGATTTTTTTTTCAATAGTGGCAACTAATTTTCAAAAATTGTTTTGAATTCTGTTGAGGCAGAGCAGACGTAAGTGTAGGCTGCTTTGCCCCCTCTCAGCCCTACCCCAGCCACCAGTGTGTGACCTAGGACTAGGTCAACCCTAGGCACCAGAATTATGAGAAACATCAGAAATATGATTCTCTCAAAGCCCCAAATAAGCATGCCCGGTCCCTTTCCTATGAAGATAATCACATCGACTTGCCTATGGCTGACAGGGAATGTGTCAGATAGCCCCTTTGAGCAGTGTTGCATTGCTGGGTTGAGGTAGGGTTAAGGGTGCTATTTGCCATGGTAGCTGAGGACCCCAGCAAGGCCAGCAGCCTCTCCTGGAGAATGACCTCAGCACTGATCTCCAACAAAAAGCTGTACACAGCCTCTGTTAAAATGTTAAATATTACAGCCGGTGCAGTGGCTCACACCTGTAAGCCTAGCACTCTAGAGGCTGAGGCTTGAGGATTGTTTGAGTTTAGGAGTTTAAGATCAGCTTGAGCAAGAGTGAGACCCCATCTCTACTAAAAATAGAAAAATCAGCCAGACGTTAAGTGCCTGTAGTCCCAGCTACTAGGGAGTTTGAGGCAGAAGGGTTGTTTGAACTCAGGAGGTTGAGATTGCTGTGAGCTATGACTCCACGACACTCTAGCCTAGGCAACAGAGCCAGGAAACTCTGTTTCTCCCCGCAAGAAAATGTTAGTACTAGAAATGTTCCACATCATGGAGCCCTCAACACATGCCACAAACCCTGTCAACTCCTTTGCATCGTTACAAGTGACCTACTGAGGCCCCAGGGAGGTTGCATGTCAGTGTCAGGAAAAAAGGTGTCCCTCCCTCTGCAACAGCCTGCTCAGTCTATGGAAGGGGCCAGATCACTCTCAAACCCCAACATACCAGAGCCAGGCTGACTGGCAGCTCTGTTTGCACCCCCAAACACTTATATCACCCTTGAGGAAGCCTTGGGGGCTTCCACTTGGTTACCAAAAAAAAGTTCAGCATCACAGCTCTCTAAGCAGTTGCTTAGCAACCAGCTAATAACAGCAAAAACAAACAGATCAATTGGAAAATAATGGAATCAGTTTTATGCATGGGCATAGCTGCACAGTGCCACTAAAAACTCTTTCCCACCCCTTTACCTTTTGCTTCTGAAGAGTGAACTTGTAGATGTTCAGCTTTCACTCGAGATTTCAGAACTGTCAAGTGAAAGTCGGTGGGCATGGCCCGAGTCATGCGGGGCTGCATTTGAATCAAAAGTCTGCAGCACTGACTAGGGATGTGACTGGGGGTGCATATATGGTCTCCCCATCCTCCATTCTCTCAATTATAAATACTAACTAATAGGCTCTTGCGGAGTTTTATGTACTTATACCCCACTCAAGCCTGCCACTGCAAACTCTGCCACCTTCTGTCCAGCTTGGGGAACTGCATGTGACCATCTCAAGTTTTTCTCCCACTGAAAATGGGAAACTTGGGGGGGCGCCTGTGGCTCAAAGGAGTAGGGTGCTGGCCCCATATGCCAGATGTGGTGGGTTCAAACCCAACCCCGGCCAAAAACTGCCAAAAAAAAAAAGAGAGAGAGAAAATGGGAAACTCTATATTCACATTTATTCATTAAAAAAAAAAAACCTGTGAGCATCTACTGTGTTCCGGGCTGCGTGCCGCCCTGCAGGTGGCAGTGTGTCCCTAGGGTCATTCAGACCTGCATTTCAATGTTGAGTGCTTATTGGGTGTTCCTTGGCCATGGGAAAGTAACCTCTCTAACTTGCTTTTTCTGTGAAGAGGGATCATACTGTTTCCTCCCTCATAAGGTTCTGTGGGAAAATGAAGTGTAATTGTGTTTGGGAAGCACCTGGCAATGCCTGTGGCTAAAGCTGTGATGGCTGAAGTTCCAGGATGGCAGAGGCATCAGAGATGGGCTGCCCGGCCAGCTTCATGATGAGACTTTGCACCTCCATGGGCCTGGAGCAGGTTTCTGCCTCTTTCCCTGACCCTGCAGAATTCTCATCTTAGATTGACACCTAAAACTGAAAGCGTCTCTACTGTCTTCCCTGCTTTTCCTTTCTAGGGGACAAACATGTCCCTCTGGGCAGAGACTACATTTTGCAATCTATAGGAATGCCAGATTTCTGTTTTATTCTGTTCCTTCCAGGGTGACATCTGACCCCCTCCCCATCCTATTTCCCCTGGCACATAATGCTGCTCTATAAATATTTGTTGAGAAAGTGCAGAAATTTGAGCAAGGCCAGGTTGAGGTGGCACCAGGCAAGGCTGCCTGCTGAGAGACTTTACCAGGTGGCATTTCCTTGGGTTCATTCATCATTTTAATTCTGCTATATCTATGCCACTTAACATTTATTAAGCACTTCCTAGGTACTAACCACTGTTACAAGCCCTTTCATGTGTATTTTATCATTTAACCTCACCGCAGTTCGTTTTACAGATGAGGTTGAGTAGGCTAAATAACACGCCCAGAGGCACAGCAGTGCCGAATGGACAACTGGCTTCTCTGGGGTTTATTCCTAGATGTTCTGTGCTTAACCTGTGTACTGATCCAATTGCCTGATGGGCCCATCTCCTTTCCATCTTCATCACGGAGGCTGTGATCAGCATCCCAGTTTGTATTTGCCGAGTACATTCTGTGCACCAGAGAACCGTCTTAATCTTTGCAGGAAATGATACATTTAAGCCTTCCAAGATCTCACAGCACAGACACTAATACCATCCCCAATGGACAGTAGAGGAAACCGTGGCACAAAAATGTCACTCGCTCAAGAGTGCAAGCGGGTGAGTGTCCGTCCAGGTGGGATGGGAGTCCAAGCTGACCACCCGGAGCTGCCCCCCAACCGCCAGGCCTCCCCTGCACGGGCAGCGTTTAACATGGTGCCACAATGTGGTAAAAGCTCTCCAAGGCTTAGCTGTCATTACTAACAGTAAACATTGGGCAATGGGCTAATTAAATAGGGATGCTGAGCCTGACAGGAGACGGTGCATCTGGAGTCCCTCGCACACAGCCTGGCATGTGCCCAAGCTCTCACTACCCAGTAGCTATCATTTTATTATTTTTCAAACCACCAAAATAAATAATAAATAATAGACATTGATTATTATTATTTTGCCACCAAAAGCTCATCCTTAGCCTCCGTTTCTCTCCTGCACCTCTAGGCTGTCAGGTTGTACCTCTGGGTATGTTAATACCATCAATGAAGCAGCTGCCCCATCGTGGGAGGGGCCGGGGAGGGCTCCCGATAAGTGCCCCCCGTCTGACCTCATTCCCTGTGTGTGCATCTCGGGTGACACTCTCCAGCCTGTCCCCCTCATTTGCAAGTCCTTGCTGTTGTACCCACACACCTCCTGGAAGCCACCCTGCCTGGAACTCATTTCCTAGGCAACTGGAATAGACTCAGAGCAGACCTCGCTACCTGGCCTCTGCGCTGAAGGAGAAGCAGGGAGGAGGGGACAGGGCTGTGCAGAGCTCTGCCCCCAGAGCGAGCAGCCTCGCTCTCTGCCCACAGGTTCTTACCTGGAGGTAGTTTGCTTAATCCTCGGTTCTTATTAGAATAATTTCCCATTGTGCTTTTTTGGAAGCCAAGCTCACTTCTAGTACTGCTGAAGCTAGTCAGTTTAAAGGGACAGTGGGGACAGCTAGGGATGGGAGGGGCGTCTCGCAGGTTCTGTAAGTCGCACACCTGCGCACACAGGTGCATGCCCTTCCTCTCCTTCTGCTGGCTGGTTGCACCTGTGGCAGCCTTGGCCCTACTGCTCACCGCATGTCCCTTGCGTTCTGCTTCATTCCCACACACTCCGCCATCTCAGACCGCCCTCTGCCTGCTCTCCAAACGCGCTATCCCTCACTGGCTGGTGCCCTCCTAGGAGCATCATACGAGAGTACGCGTGCACGGCCATCTGAAAAGAACCCAGGAAGGAAGAAACACGTGGTGGCAAATGCCCTCATGTAGCAGGCCCTGCGCTGGGTGCGAGGCGAGTGTTAGCTTTTTCAAGACAACCCAGTAGAAGAGAAGTGCTTTCATTCCCTTTGTACAAGGGAGACGGGAGATAAATATGCCCAGAGCTCGTATGTAGTTAGGTAGCAGAGCTATAAGTTCAAGACAGGTCTTGGTTGTCTTCAAAGGGCCCCTTCACAATAGCATCCTCTGTCCCTCAGGAGCAGTTACAGACTGAGCAGAAGGACTGATCTCTCTGTTCCCTGGGTGTTGCTGAGAGCCACCATGTGCCCAGCACTGGGCAGGGACTAAGAACATAGCCATGGGTCAGGCTTGCCGCAGGGCTGGTCCGTGCACACTCAGCCGTCTCCTCCAGGGACCTCCGTGGGCCGGAAGGGACCAGTCCCGGCGCAGATGCAGACTCATTATTAGGGCCCACAGAGGCGGGGAGCGGGGGTGCAGAGTTTCTAATGGTGCACAGACCCTCAAGAGGAAGAGGAATGCCATTCTGGGGTTTCTGCAACACATGCACACTCCACTTTCTTTCCCTCCCTCACCCCCTTTTAATACAACTGTTAGCTTCAGAACCGTCCAGACCTCTTTCCACTCTCTCTTCCTCTGACCAGGGTGACTGCTCTGAACATCAGCCCCTTTGGTGCTGGTTACCCTTCAGTCCTCCCGTGGCTCCCACTCCTGGGGCAGGAATGGGATGTTCGAGCTTTACCCACATGCACTTCCACTCCTGCAACGGAGTTGGCTGCACTGACTGCCTCGTGGCACTGCCACAAATGGCCGAGGCCACCGCTGACAAGTGACAAACTGTTGGGAACTACAGAGCTGAAGGGAGTGGAGCTGCTGTCAGAATGCTCGGAGACAGCCCAGCTTGCGCACACTCGGAGCCCTGCGTTTCCCAGCCTCACATGTCAGCAAGCCCATTGTTTAATCAAACCTGAGCTGTAAGGAATCCAGTGGTTCTCATGCTAGTTCCCAGGGACGCCTATGAAAATCTATTAGTGTGGTGATTAGCCTGTAATTTTTTATCTTTCCTGATTAATTCTAAGCTGTATGGACTTACTTAATACAATTATCATTATCTCATTATGTAGTTACTTATTAACCTCTCGGAGCTCTAATATCTCCGGTACTAAGCGGAGAATGCTAGTTACCTATGTCATAGGTTGTGATGATTAAAAATGCATATAAATCGCTTATCACATTGCTTGGTACCAAATACATGTGAACACTTGTTAAAAATATCACTTATTGGCTCGGCGCCTGTGGCTCAACGGGCTAAGGCACCAGCCATGTACACCTGAGCTCGCGGGTTCGAATCCAGCCCGGGCCCGCCAAACAACAATGACGGCTGCAACCAAAAAATGGCTGGGCGTTGTGGCAGATGCCTGTAGTCCCAGCTACTTGGGAGGCAGAGGCAGGAGACTTGCTTAAGCCCAGGAATTGGAGGTTGCTATGAGCTGTGATGCCACAACACTCTACCCAGGGTGACAGCTTGAGGCTCTGTCTTAAAAAAAAAAAAAAAAAAAAATCACATATCAACCACCTAAAGACTATCTAAGAAATGAAGGTCCAGCCAGGCATGGTGAGTCATGCCTGTAATCCCAGCAGTCTGAGACTCGGAGGCAGGTGGATTGCTTGAGCTCAGGAGTTCAAGACTAGCCTGAGCAAGTGCAAGATGCAGTTTCTACTAAAAATAGAAAAACTAGCTGGGCATTGTGGCAGGTGCCTATACTCCCAGCCACTCGGGAGGCTGAGGCAGAACAATCGCTTGAGCCCAGGAGTTTGAGGTTGCTGTGAGCTATGATGCCATGGCACTCTTCCCAGGGTGACAGAGTGAGACTCTGTCTCAAAAAAAAAAAAAAGAAAGAAAGAAAGAAATGCAATTCCCCTAAAGCCTATATGCTTGCTTGGTGCCAGAGCTTTGCAAATACTTAGAACACCCTCCCCTAACTGCCTCGCTCCTACTTCCTGATGGAAACAGTCCCTTCTTGGTGATGGGAAGCTGTCTATGACCACGCATCCCAAGAGCCCCCCAACATTTCCTCCCTCCCATCCTACACTTGAACTCTATATGGACAGAGTTTGTATTGTTCATTCTCTCCGTGCCCAATATCTGTGTGTCTGGCTTGATTAATATTTATTAACTGGTGGATATATTATCTTAGTTCTCTTAATCACCAAGTCCATAAAGTATCTATTACCATCAAGACAAGAAACAAAAGCCCAGAGAGTTAAGAAGATTTCCTGTGATTACACAATTAGGGAAGAAGTGGAGTTAAGATAAAATCTACATCATCGGATTTAAAAGGTCATTCTCCTTTTCTTCACCGTTCAGCCTTCCTTCAAACTAACATCCCATAGGAGATGACAAGCCCTCTAATGTGTTGAAAATAATTTGAGTTGGCGTCTCTTGGAATACCAGAGGGCCGAAATCACATGGCAGCCACACGGCTGGTGGTAAAGAGCAGCTGCTTCCTCTATGCTGGGCCTGGTTCCCTCCTCCACCCTTTTATCTCCAGGACACTGAAGCCCGGTGTCCCCTGCCCATCAGTCACACTGCCTGCACTGTCCACACCATCATTCCATCACTTCCCGGCCCAGCAGCTGTTGCGTTTGCCCCTGCCCCTATCTCCACCCCAGGACAGACCCGAGGCGGAAATTTCCAAAACCTTTCCTTTTAACTCAACATTGTTTCTCATCTTACTTAACCTCAGATTATCTTTCTAATTCTATTTTCCTGCAGATGACATCAAATTTGGCTTGTAATATATCCTAGGCCATTTCATGCTGCCATAACAGGATCCTGGAGATTAAGTGATTTACAAAAAATAGATATTTATTTTCTCACCATTCTGGAGCCTGGGAGGTCTGAGATCAAGATGGTGGCTGGTTCAGTGCCTGTGAGGACTGCTCTCTGCTGCCACAGTGGCGCCCTGAAGGCCATATCGTCCACAGGGGAGGAACGCTCGGTCCTCACATCAAAGAGGCAGAAACACTAAAAAGGAGCCAGATGCTCCTCCCAAATCTTTTTATATAATGGTATTGATGTATTCAAGGCATTAATCTGTGCACTCAGGATGGGAAGGTTTGTGGATTCTCTTCCTGACCAGTGATCCAGCCCTGCCCTGTGTTGACTTGGGTTGTTTCTGCAGTCCTAGGGGGCATCCATGCTGTTACCTGGTCTTGGCTGGGGCTTCAGGTGCCAATCTGGGTGCCAGCAGTCTAAAAGCTTTTTATGTAATGGGATTAATCTACTCATGACCTAAACGCCTTCCAGAAGACCCCCGTCTCCCAACACTGTTGCTTTGGAGATTGGATTTTCACCACATGAATTTGGGGGGACGCCATGGTGCAACGCCTAAGCCTGGGCCAGTGACAGGAGGAGCTTGTTTCAGGGAGTGTGGAATGGAGAGGAATACAGAGGCCTGGACAGATGTCAGGGAACTCATCGTTTGTTGGAAACAGACAAGTAACTCGAGCCCCGTCTTCAGGCAAGTTGTGCCCACAGTGGGACTCCAAGAGGGGTCCAGTCGGAAAACAAGGGTCTCTTCTCCCAGCTTTTGGATTACCGTGAAGGGGTTAGTTTTACCCGTGGGGTTTTACTTGCCTCCTCCCCTCTGAACCAGATATGTTAATTTTCCCAGCCTCAAGTGGCTGAAAATGAAACTAAATGTTTTTTTACTAGAAAGATACTTGTTAAAAAGTCTGATGTTTTTGCCATATCTGAGGTCCCTGCTTCGTGATCAGTTATCCTGGCCTCTCCAAATATCCCTACGTCTGCCACGGTAACCAGCCCACCCACCTCCCACCTACCAGCCTGCACTCAGGATGGGAAGGGAGGGAGGTTCTGTTCCTGACCGGTCATGCAGCCCTGCCCTGCTGACTTGGTTTGTGGTCTGCCCTTTCTTGTCGCACTTGACTTCCCAGCCTCTGCGCACACTCCGTCTTGGCTGTAAGAAACGTATCACGGTCTCCTCATTGGCACCTGCAGGTGTCCTGCTGGGCCCTTTTCTTCTCATTCTGCCCACACTGCCTTGGTGACAACTTTCAGCCTCCGGCTCTGGGTACCATCTGTCGGCTGCTGATCCCCAGACCCTGTCCGGCCCAGCCCTCTCTCTTGAATGCATATGTCCAACAGGATCCTTACCGTCTCCACTTGGTTCTCTCACAAGCATTGCAAACAGTTGTTCACCAGCCTCTTTGACTTGCGGCCGCGTCACTCTGACCTAGGACCCATCTCCTTGTGTCCTAGTGGGCGTCCCACTAGGGATGTGGGCTGCGTCACTCTGACCTAGGACCCATCTCCTTGTGTCCTAGGGGCGTCCCACCCCCTTTGGCTCATGGTCACGTCACTCTGACCTAGGACCTCACTCCTTGTGTCGTAACCCTCCACCCCCTTTGGCTGGCGGCCGCGTCACTGTGAACCCTGCTCCCACCATCCCTTTTCCTTCTCCGACTCTGACTCTCCTGCCTCCCTCTTCTAAGGAGCTGTGGCCTCATTGGGCCCACCCAGATAATCCAGTACTGTCTTCCCATCCCAGCATCTGTAACTTACCACGTCTGCAGAGTGGCTTTGCTGTGTAAGGCGATACCTTCACAGGTATCTGGGATTAGGATATGGCCATTGTCAAGGGCAGAGTTATTCCACCTACCCCAACCTTTGGTGACCTCCAAGGCCCTATAGGATCCACACAGGCCTCCTGTTTGTTCCTGGGGCACACGCTGGGCTTCAGGGCCTCTCCACTGACTGTTTCCTTAGCCTAGAACTCTCTAACCCCAGAATATCTCATGACCTGCTCCCTCGCCTCCTCCAAGCTTTGCTCACTTACCCCTTCTCTGTGAGGCCTGCTGACTACCCTTAGTCCTTCCTAACCTAGGTTAGCAATTTCTCACTTGCTAACACACCGTGTCGTCTGCAATTAGGCTTGCTGCTGTCGGCCCCCACTGCAGTGTAAGCTCCAGGGGGGCAGGTGCCTGTGCTATGCCCTGGTGTATGCACTAGGTGCTTAAGCAGCACCTAGCACATCCTGGGATGAGGGAGTAAACAAATGAAAGGAAGAGCAGGAATGTCAGCCCTTGCCTGGGCCTAGAACAGTGGGAAAGGCCAGGACTGACGTCTGCCATGGAAACTCTAGTGAAGCCAACATGGGAGAGTAGCAACTACAGGGACACGGAAGCTTATTGAGAGCTCGGTATCTGCCAGGCGCTGTCTGAGCACTCACACGTGCAACCCCATTTAACCCTCACCAGCATCCTCTGAGATGAACACAGACTTCGCCGTCCGCATGAACAAACTGCAGAACACAGAGGTGAGGTCGGATGCAGGATGCAAACCGAAGCGTCCTGCCTGCTCAGCCTTCCCCCCTCTGTCCCAAGAAGTGAGGGTTCCTCACTTCTTCTGAGACGCTTCTCATAATCTCTTCTTGCCTGGATCCTGGGCTGTTTCCCTGGTTAGAGACCTGTCTCCAGGGGAAAGGATCGGGATGAAAGGGAAGGAGAAGTGTGTGTGTATGAAAGAGAAAGAAAGACAGATCGGTCTTGGGGTTTGGCGATTCCAAGCACCAGGGAAGCCCGTCTGGCCAGCAGTCTGCCCCCTCCAGGCTGTTTCTGTGGCTTTGCAGGCCCCACAGTGCTGTGGGTGTGGGAGGCCTGGCTGTCTCACCACCGTTAGCAGATGGGACCCAAAAGGGATGTGAATTATTTGCATGCTTGAGCGGTTTGAGAGGAGGGGTGCAGGGACGAGAATGCACAGATGAGGAGTGGGGGACTTGGAAGGTAAACTCTATCCAGCTCACAGTCGCCTACTGCTCAGTTGTGCTGGGCTGCAAGAGGTGAAAGCACTCTGCCAGGAATACTGGAAGAGGTGAATGCAGTCTGCCAGGAATACCAGAATTGTTTTTGACACAAGGAGGGACTCAGAGATCTGAGGGACTCGGAGCTGGCTGAAGACCGAGATCTAATAAGCCTTCGCAGCAACATCTGGACAAGCGTGTGACCAAGCACCTAGCCACCATGGCCTGGCCCATTGGCCCACGCCATTAACCATGAAAGCATCATGTACTCAACGCTCAATACTATGCGTTACACTGAGCACAAGGTCTGCACTTGTCCTCCTCAACATACTTTCCAAGTGCCTGAACTCTGGCTTTCAGAATGGTTAAAGCAACTTGCCCCAGAGAACAGCTCTGGTAGAGTCAGAAGTAGAAGTCACATTTCTCTGATTGCTACTATACCAACCTGCCTTCCAAAAGTTTCCATTTGAATAACCTATATCTAGCAATCTAAGAGAGATGAATGGAGTTACCCATGTCACTCAGCTTGTCAGGACTCGACCCAGAACCCAGGTGCCTGGACTCCCAGCCCAGCTTTCTCACAACCCTACCCCTCTGCTCCTAGAAGCTTCTGAACGTGAAGCACTCCGTCCCCTGTAGGATTCACTTTCCAGGTAAATGATGGTGCAGCCGAGGTGAGGTATACTGGCACCGCACAGCAAAGAAGGGCCCAGGCTGCCATTATCTTCTCCATCAACAGCTGTGCTCAGAGCCCACACCCTGGAGCCTCTTTACTGCTGAGACAACTTCATAATGAGACCCTTTCAGGACATCAATATTGGAACCTCCTTGAACTGAGTCTGAAGTGGACCTATCTGGTGACAAATTCGTCTTCGTGTCAGTTTGTATTTTAGGGGGATTAAAGGGATTTGCAGGAAGCACTCCAGAAGCTGGTGCTGTGTGTGCAGGGGGAGTCTCAGGCTTGCTGAGACAGCGTGGCAAGGCAAGCTGCTCACTGTATACTCCGGGCCTTGCAGTATGTCAGTTAGGGTTGTTTAGTTGCAAGCGACAGAAACCAATGCTAGGTAGCTTCATTAAAGCAAAAAGAAACCAAAGGAAAGCAAATAACAGTTGGGTGGCAGATATTAGGGAACCACCTTCGGACTAGGAAAACCAGTGTACAAGACTATAACACACCGGGGAAGCTCTGGGCACCTCCACAGCAGTCGCTTAGAAGCCACTAGAGCACTGTCCAACGTGACCTCCCTGCACCTGACGAGCTCAGCTTAAGTGTCTACTCCTGAACAACCTGCCCTGGCCCAGGGCTCACGTACAGTGGGCAAACAAGCAGGAGCTGCTTCTGTGACTAGGGGCCATAGAAAGGGAATTAGTTTTCAGCAGGAATTATTCTCCAAGAAGTGGTGAACTATAATAGCAACTGTGACTATAATAGTAACTTGAGGCTTATATAGATAGAGACATCCACATTTATAGATCTCTGTATCCCGTATGTATGTGTATGCTTATGTATACTTTGCCCTCCCAGCCTTCTACTCCAGTTTCTATAGCATTCCTGTCCTAAAATAATCAGCTGCAATTGGAATCTTGGGCCCCAATTAAGAGAGACTTGTCCTTAGGCTTTTAGCATCATTAAAGCATTTACAGCAAGAATGTAGGTACCGTGTGGGCGGAGACTTGGGCTGTTTTGTTTACCTCGTATCTGCAAATACCTGGCATGTTGTAGGTGGTCAGTGATCATTCAATGAGAAGCAACACACACCAATACTGGACACCTCCCTCCAGCCCCAGGGCATCTAGGGCCTTTGCCATTATTTATACCCGTATGTCCCATCTCCAACATCCAGAATCGGTAGATAAGGACGCACACTTTTCTTGGGGGAAAGCTGATTAACCTCAGCTCTGCGTCTAGCTAACGAAGGTTTGCTGTCAAAGAGGATGCTAGCTGACGTCACTGCCTGGCTGGGGACGGGGGACTTTCAGGTGCTGGAAAGCTGGCATCATCGTTTAGACAGGCAAAAGGGGAGGGGTGCAGGACAGCCAGGCTAACTCAAACATCTAGCCCCCAGAACAGCTAAATACAGCTTCCCACATTCTCCCTTGCTGTCATCCTTTTGCACACCTCCTCTGAAATAGTGACAGGAGGACTGTGTATCGTTTATTATATAGTTCACATAAGCACAGTGCTAAAAAAAGAAGTACAAATGATATTCAGGGGGTTGCAAAGTGAACTTCCAGTGCATTTCTCAACCCCCACTCTCCACCGGGTGCAGTTAACCAGGGTGGTTTCAGGAAGCCGTTTGTACTCTGTGCTGGTCCAGATCCTGTCACCATTCAGTGACACCACACACTGCCGATATCCCTCTCGGAGAGGTGCTCTGCTCTAGCCCCACACCGGCCTGCGCTCACAGAGTCCCCTCTTTAGAGTAGGGCAGGTCTTTGCAGACTAGCCCTGGTCCCAGCTCGTGCACAGGCTCAGAGCATAGGGAAGGTCTTTGCAGACTAGCCCTGGTCCCTGCTCGTGCACAGGCTCAGAGCATAGGGAAGGTCTTTGCAGACTAGCCCTGGTCCCTACTCCTGCACAGGCTCAGAGTGTAGGGAAGGTCTTTGCAGACTAGCCCTGGTCCCTGCTCCTGCACAGGCTCAGAGCATAGGGAAGGTCTTTGCAGACTAGCCCTGGTCCCTGCTTGTGCACAGGCTTAGAGTGTAGGGCAGGTCTTTGCAGACTAGCCCTGGCCCTGCTCGTGCACAGGCTCAGAGTGTAGGGAAGGTCTTTGCAGACTAGCCCTGGTCCCTGCTTGTGCACAGGCTCAGAACATAGGGAAGGTCTTTGCAGACTAGCCCTGGCCCTGCTCGTGCACAGGCTCAGAGTGTGGGGAAGGTCTTTGCAGACTAGCCCTGGTCCCTGCTTGTGCACAGGCTCAGAGTGTGGGGAAGGTCTTTGCAGACTAGCCCTGGTCCCTGCTCGTGCACAGGCTCAGAGTTTTCTTGAGTGAAGTGACTTTGTTAATGCAGCCACAGGCAAGTGTATCATCTCCACAGGGGGCGCCACTTCCCGTATTTTTCAGCATGCCTTCCCACACTACCCTTTCCCCAGACAGGCTGCTCTCTCTATGTTAGGAGCAGAAGCAGACAGCCCAGGTTGACATTGAGACCCAAAGGTCTGTGGTCTGAGCAGGAAGCCAGAAAGGAGCACCAAAGCCTTGGCCAAAAGAGATCATAGAAAATCAGGCCATGGAGTACCGACAGTGCTGCGGGTGGTGGCGACCACGTGTCGCTGTGGGTCTGCACGTAACGTGGTGTTACGTTATGTGGTTTCAGTCTTTACAGCAGCCCCGGGAGGTAGATGTCACTTCTATCATTTTAGGGAGGGAGAACTTGACATGGTGAGAAGCAGCATCGTGTACCCAAGTCGGCAAGGCTCAT
This sequence comes from Perodicticus potto, assembly GCA_963574655.1. Classification (NCBI taxonomy): domain Eukaryota; kingdom Metazoa; phylum Chordata; class Mammalia; order Primates; family Lorisidae; genus Perodicticus; species Perodicticus potto. The sequence goes on along the minus strand of CAUYRH010155458.1, from coordinate 2,259 downwards.
TAGGTGACGTTGCCAGGGTTCAAATCCAGTCTGCGTTCATTAAAAGCTGTGTGGTCCTCCCTGTAAGTGACAGCCACAGAGCTGAGAAATGGCAGGTCCGGGGTCTCAGAGGAGGAAAGCGGAAGGCCGGGAGCACAGGGGGCCGTCAGTGAGACAATGGGGAGCTTTCCATCCAGGGGGAGCCCAGAGCTCTGTCTCCTCTATCCTGGAGGCACAGGGGCCTCTGGCTACTTTAAAGACTCTGGAGGATCCAAAGTATTGCAGAGTCACAGAGGTGGCACCTGGGAGTGCCCAGGTTGGTGATTCTCGTGGCTTTCTGTCCACCTGCTCTCGTGTGGCCAGTGGTGTAGTAGGGGTGCTTGGCCAGCCCAGGGGACAGGCCTGCGAGTGTTTGAGACCTTCTCCTGTGCATGACTCTGATAGCAGCACACACTGCAGTTGTGGGGGGACTCCCGGACCCTCCTGCCTGGCCTGGCCTCTGTTCACTGCCGGTAAGACTCAGCTCTCTGTCTCAGGTCCAGCAGACCGACCTCAGGTCCACTCTGACCTCCCTGTGTGGTACTTGGCGAGCTGCTCTATCTCCCAGGGCCAGTCATCACCCTGCCCTCCCAGGGCGACTTCAGCCTGGTGTCACAGGGACCCTGTCTATCTGTCTGCCCTGGGCCTGGTGTCATGGGTCCCCCTCTCTCTGCCTGTCCCCCTCTTTTCAGGAAGTCTGTCATCCAGCTGGACCTTGCCAACACCAAGAAAGCCCTGATCGTCCCTGCGTTCGAGACCCTGCGCTATCGGCTGTCTTTCCCCAAGTCGAAAGCGGAGCTGCTGTCGATGCTGGACATGGGCACCCTCTTCACATTCAGGTGAGTGGCCTCTTGGCTGTCCCTGAGGGTACCTGGAGACCTTCTCTCTCCCAGGAAACCCAGAAGCCCAAGAAAGCTGCTGGCCCAAAAGTTTGCCACTACCCTGGCCTGTTGTAAGGCCAAAATAACCCCACACACCCCAAACAGTCTCAGAATCTTCTCTCTCCTCTTCCCTATGCCATCTAAATGCGTGGATGACAGATATTTTCTATCCAGTTGGAAGGGTAGGTATGTTTGAGCAAGATGATTAAGCTTGTTTCTGTCTGTACTTTTTTCTAAACTCAGTTTAACCTCCTGCTCCCCCCGTTCTGGCTCTGAATTCTCTTGTGTGCACCGTCCATTCATCCATGGAGGGGGAGGGGGGTTTCACTCCATCAGGGCCGTGGTGGCGGTTGCTCTTTTTCTTGTTGGTGTGAGTGGTCTGTCCCCTGAGCCCGAGGCCTGGGATGTGCCGAGTCGCTTCTGCAGCATCTCTAGGTCATGAAGGTGACTCCAAAGTTGTGCTGGACAGATGTGGCAGCTGACTTTCCCCATCCACTGAGTGACCATTGCAAACAGAACCCCCATTTTCTTCATGTCCCGGGCCCCTAAGTCTTGCAGGGACATCGCCGAGGAGCTACCTCAACACCGTTCCAAGCGCCCTGGAGTCTGCACGATCGCACAGCCCCCCATGCGTGGGTTTCCTCTCCCAGAGAAGGGCTGTGGTGTTAAGAGGAGCGATCTGGAGCCCAGGGTGGGGAGCATGTAGGAGCCCTGCTGGGTCCCCTAATTGAGCAGTCTCTCAGGAGAGAACCCCCACTTCTGCCTGCTGATTTTAGGGCTAACCCTTCCTTTGAGCTAAAGTGCATACATTTCTAGGCAATTGGAATTTTATCACAAAGATTGTACTCATAATAACTTCGGATTTTCATACCACTGTAAAGTTTCTATAATTTTTTCTCAAACTTTTTTTTGTGAAAATCACTCTCTGAGGTAGGAGGACATTTCAGTCAATAATTCAGAGGTTATGGCTCAGCACCTGTGGCTCAAAGGGCTAAAGCTCCAGCCATGTACACCTGAGCTGGCAGGTTCGAATCCAGCCCGGGCCCGCCAAACAACAATGACGGCTGCAACCAAGAAATGGCCGGGCGTTGTGGGGGGCGCCTGTAGTCCCAGCTACTTGGGAGGTGGAGGCAGGAGACTTGCTTGAGCCCAGGAATTGGAAGTTGCTGTGAGCTGTGGTGCCACAGCACTCTATCCAGGGTGACAGCTTGAGACTCCGTCTCAAAAAAAAAAAAAAGGCATTTTCTGATGTATTTAGGGAGATTTGAACATGGACTGGGTATCAAGTGACATCAGAGAATTAATTTTATTAGGTTATTCAGCACCACAATAATGATGTAGTGGAAAATGTCTTTGGTTT